>OZ025256.1:41891168-42112441 GCA_964019135.1 Arenicola marina | reverse complement strand
CCAGGGATCAAAACATGCCTGGAGGGCCGCCCCGGGCCCCTCGCCCAGCCCCGGGCCCCTCGCCCAGCCCCGGACCCCCCGCCCAGCCCAGAACCCCTCGCCCAGCCCCGGACCCCTCGCCCAGCCCAGGACCCCTCGCCCAGCCCCGGACCCCTCGCCCAGCCCCGGACCTCTCGCCCAGCCCAGGACCCCTCGCCCAGCCCCGGACCCCTCGCCCAGCCCAGGACCCCTCGCCCAGCCCCAGACCCCTCGCCCAGCCCCGGACCCCTCGCCCAGCCCCGGACCCCTGTCAGCCCCAGTCTAACCCAGCCCCGGACCCCTGTCAGCCCCAGTCTAGCCTTAGCCCCAGTCCCAGCCCCAGCCCCAGCCCCAGCCTCAGCTTCAGCCTCAGCCCCAGCCAGCCAGTCCGATTTATATGATGTACATGTGTATATCTAATCCGACGACCTTTGCTTAACATTTCCGACAAGCGTGATAGTTGGTCAACAGAGATCTCTCCAAGAGACTCACTCCGGTCGCCTGGGTTATAAGCAATAAGGACAGGGTGACGCTAATCGACGGTTGGGGGATGGGTGGGGGGGGGGGGGGGTGGGGGGGGCGGTACGGTCAAGAGGGGATATGGTTTGGGGATTGGGGTCATGTAGGCGACCGCTGAAGAACAAGGGCGGGTAGCCCACCACAAGCCATGGAACATCGCAAACCCACGACGTGAGAGGCTACGGCTGTTTTGATGCAGCGCATCTAGCGATCGAAAACCGGCGCAACGCTCCAGATAATCTCCACGATGGAGGGTGACAATCCTGCCACATGACTCGCGCCGCCTACCGGCCAGGTGTTAAAGGTACACACCGCACGCCCCGTGCTTGTCTCAACGGTCCTTGTTGACACTTCCCCACTCGAGACGTCATGTAAACCGGCCTCTCGCACAACGCCAGCCACTCATCAACACATCAGGTCCCCATTAGCAATGGTTATCGGGTTAGATAAAGGGTCGGTGACTTCGCTGAATCAGATAGGGGCCACATTCATAATCCTTTCCGGCTTATACATTGTGTTTGTCGGATGCAAATCATAGCTACCGATTGTTGTGTTCTACGAGCTGTGGCAATTGAATAGGTCAAATCAAAATGTATTTATTTATCCAAGGAAGTGACAAAATACAAACTAGAAATAAAGCAGGGAATAAACTTGAGACTCGAAGTTAAGCCGTTTACATTGCTGGCGCTGGAGTCGCACTATATTCTAATTTAAATTCAGTTATATTAGATATAATATATATATATCATAGGCGGAGGAACTGGGGGGGGGCATCCGGGGCACGTGGCCCCCCCTAACAACATATTGGGGGGGGGAGGCGGGCACAGGTATCTTTGTGCCCCCCCAATAATTCACATGAACCTGAACAGACGCTATTAAAGTCCGCTTGTGCGAACCCTCCCCCCCCCCCGGTCCGCAGGTTTTTCAGAGAGCACCCCGCCGCTTGGCAAATTCCTAGATCCGCCCCTGAAACCTCACGATAAAGTTAAAACATCTTTGTATGGACGCGTCATATCAGGTTCTATATAGGACCTGGTACGTATTGGTTGTGCCCCCCCAATCGCAACAATCTTCCTACGCCCATGTATATTATTAGATAGTAAGCAGACTTCGTAATCGTAGTTCAGAGTATTCCACCGTGAGGCGCCACTGCATCTTTGCGCATCGTCAAGATGCGTCATCCCATGACAGGACATGATGGCGTCATCCCATGACAGGACATGATGCAAGCAATGGAGTTCTCTATGTTGGCATCCATGTAAAAAAACAAGATACATTTCATGGAATTCATCTTGAAAGATAATTAATATAATTTTTCTTGGTCTGGTAATATTTTTGCGATCTGTATAAAAATATAAAATATGTGTCCCAACTATGTCCCAGAATTCTTTGAGCCAGCCAGGGTTTTTTCTAAGATGGCGGATATTTGTGACGGCATGTATAAGACTAATACTCTGGGCACGCCATCAGTAGCTATATGAATAGATGTGCCAAGTCCCTGACAACACCAGCGAGGCAATGGTTAACACTGCCCCAGGGCCAGTACTCGTTAACCTTACTTAACGCTGCGCAAATATTCTTTACGTTCAGAATATTTTGCAAACGGTTTTCTTGGCGAAAAAAAAGGTGTTTTTCACAAAGTGCGGGTTATGCATAGCAACTCCAGCTCGTAGCCGTGGTGTTCGTAATCCAGAAATGTTCATGAATTCACTTTTTGCCACTTTCAGGATTCCGAAAATCAGTGAATATTTTCTAGTTTGGTCTACTTGGCGCTAAGTAGATTTGCGTAGCGTTAAGTATAGTCTATCGATAGGGCCCAGGGGCCAGTCTTCATAATAATGGCGAAAGGTACGCACAGAAAGTGCCTTTTTACTATCCAACTCCAAGTGTTCACGGAAAGTGCCTTTTTACTATCCAACTTCGTGTTCACTAAAAGTGCCTTTTATGATCCAACTCCAAGTGTTGACGGAAAGTGCCTTTATTATCCAACTCCAAGTGCTCACGAAAAGTGCCTTTTTCCCGTCGAACTCGTCGCGTTCATGACCCCCAATGATATTGGCTTCCACGTGGTCGTCCTCATTTTGGCAAGTCTTGTGATGAGCGATCGTGTTGCGTCGAGACCACGAAGACCCTTTCCATGTCTACTTAGCGTTAACAAGGCGTGTGTAGCGCTAACTAGGGTATTGAGTACCAGCCCAGAGCCATCATTCCTGGTGACTGTTCATCATAGCGCTACAGGCTCCTTGTGGTAGCAGTCATCAGCCAATCGTTACGTGTGTTTAAATGTTATAACGTTTCTAGTTATAAAACTCCAATCGTTTTTTAGACATTTTTTTCTCCCCAGATTTCCCAATTATGAACACTAAGGAGGTTTGCCTAGCGCAAAATGGTGATTATGAATTCGGCCTATGTCATACCCAGCAAGCAATATGGCTTATTGTGGTATTCCGTGGGTGTAGCGGCGAGGATTTTGACAATATTGGGGGTTAACCCGATCAAATGCTCAGCCAGACCTCTTTTCCTCACTGGACCGCAGCGATCCACACGTTAGGATGCCCACACGAATAATCTGAACGAGTGACAGTTTTGGGCCAGGACCGATAGGCCGCTCGGCATACTCGAGCTCTTACGGGCCTGCCGGTCGGACTACGCCGAAAGTCAATGAAATGTTCACACCCGTGATGTCTGGTTCATTTAGGGGCATTGGAACCAGCATAGACAGTCACTTTTTAATCAGCCGCCATCTTCTCCCGAATGTGCCGTGCTGTTTTGAACGGGGCATTGCGGCATACCGAATTGACGCGCGCACTCCCAACCCGTGTGAAAGAAATGTTGGGCGGTAAACCGATGCTTAATGTGCGTATTCCGTCCACCGTAGGGATATACCCGGGTTACCAAAGAAGTGTGCCCGGGGTGTCGGCGAAGGGGGTTCGGCTGTTTTGGAGTGGTCTCTGCTAGCCCAGCCCAAGCAGCCGGGGCGTGGTTCGAACCCCACCTGTGCAGATGTTTCTGCTGGATAAATATCACATGTCTTTGTTCACAACGGGTAGGGGGTTACTGCCGGAGACATGGCTCTTCACAAATGGTAGGGGGTTACTGCCGGAGACATGGCTCTTCACAAAAGGTCGGGGGTTACTGCCGGAGACATGGCTCTTCACAAAGGGTAGGGGGTTACTGCCGGAGATATGGCTCTTCACAATGGGTAGGGGGTTACTGCCGGAGACATGGCTCTTCACAAAGGGTAGGGCGTTACTGCCGGAGACATGGCTCTTCACAAAGGGTCGGGGGTTACTGCCGGAGACATGGCTCTTCACAAAGGGTAGGGCGTTACTGCCGGAGACATGGCTCTTCACAAAGTGTAGGGGGTTGCTGGCGGAGACATGGCTCTTCACAAAGGGTAGGGGGTTACTGCCGGAGACATGGCTCCTCTCCACATTGCCCCGTCTCATTGTCTTATTGTAGAGAGGTTAAAGCGTCTGACTTGAACCAATCAATCACTAGGTATGTCGGCACGTGTTAAGGATCATGAAATAGTCTATCTGCGAAAAGACCTCTGGGACAGTACCTGGAGGTGGGTAAGGATCAATCGATCAAACATTAATTAGTAAGGCAGCCTGATCCCTCCACCGTTGATTGCCTGATAAAGCAACTTGGCTCGGCCAAACTCTAAGCCAGCCAGTGTCAGCCAAATGTAAACGTTGATGTGTTCTTAAGAACCTGTTGTAAGACAGGGAATGCTGCCTGCGAGAAAAGCAAATGTTCACGCGAATGGACAGATGCCAAGCAAGACACCGTTCATCACAGAAAGAGAGACAAGGCACATAGAGCGGTCGCGAAAATCGGGGATGGTTGTATATTCAGGACACTTTAACCACTTTTGGTCATATTGCGATAATGGGAGAATGAAGGGAGATCGGAGCTACTCTTTGCGAAGGACATGAGATCTCTATGTGACAAGTTTGTGTAACGTATCTATGTGACGTGTCCATGTGACGTGGCTATGTGACGTGACTTTGTGACGTCTCTGTGACGTGTCTGTGACATGTCTGACTTGTTTGTAGACGCATATAGTGTGTAGCGCACGGCACACTACCCTGAGCTCACTCATATCCACGTGATTTTTGAGCATATAATTCACTTTTAAAAGTTGAAAACGTTGTGGACTTAAATTGACATTTGCTCTTCAAATTTATGCAAATACTTTCAATACCTAACGTTTCTTTATCAAGTTTCTTCCAATGTTCAACAGGTGTGGAATGCGCCGCCATGTGCCCAAAAAAAGGGCGGAACTAGAGGGACATGCGCGCTCCTTGTACGTTCACATATTCGTTTCATAGAGGTACATGCGCGCTCCCTGTACGTTGACTTACATACTCTGTTGACAAGGAGGCGATACATGGACCAGAATAACCTTCAGAATAGAGACGGGATGCGTGGCGCTACCTAGGTGTCGGGCGGGGGAACTTGGAGGGGGGTAGGCGGGGGAGGGTAGGGAGGGACCGGGGATTTTCAAGGTGTGCTTCGAGGGTCTGATCGACTATACTTTGTTTGACCTCAAGGGTGCAGTGAAGTGTTGTTTTGCCTCAGTTATCGCCATTTCGTATTCAATTCGAGTTTGGGTTGACTTGAGTCTGTATTAACATTTCCCTCCCCGGCCGCTAGCGGGCGTCGGGTTTGGCGTGACCCACTCAAGAAGGCGACGCTGGAGACGCGTTGGCGACGACGTCTGAGGCGTTCGGGCGCCAGGGTGTCTGGGTCCGGTGAGAACGCTGGGGCGACCCAGTCACACCCACCCTGTCCCCCTCAGGGCCGACCAGCCACCCCCTCCCTCCTCCGCCCCCCCCCCCTCCCGGCATCTTTGTCACGCTCTGACCCCCACTCCCCTGGAATCAGACATCAAACGCATTTCTTCCAGATGTAATTCGTTTTGAGATGTTTCTGCGTGGTTTGCTATGCTTGACAGGGGGTGAGATATGTAGATGTGTCCCCGGCTTCGAGCTTATGACGGAGTAACATACTTGAAATATCCACCCCGACCTGCGTTTAAGTCGCCTCTCAGGACGATGGCGATGCTTTGGGATGAGTATGTGAGACAACTACCAACGTTTGTGGTGTTACTTGAGAGGCTCCTTGGCATAATTGGTCACACAGTTCACTTTTAGACAATCCCTACCTGTGACTAAACAAAGAACCGAGTGACCTCCTAATTACCTTACCTGTGCAACCCCTTCCTGTCACTGACCACCGATCGGTTGTTCGCAGTGAGTCACACCGCCGTCCTTAACGACTGCCTTTAGCACTCGGAAGTTGTGTCACTGGAAGAAAATAGCTGTGTCTTTGAGCCGGACTTCTGTAATGACTAGATACTTAGGGGTCGATACTTAACGGTTGCGACTTAAGGATCGAGACTTAAGGATCGAGACTTAAGGATCGGGACTTAAGGACCGAGACTTAAGAATCCAGACTTATGTCTGTATCAATGTAGAATTAAGGAATTAAGGAGTAAGGGACGCAGAGTTAGGGATAGAGAGTCAGCGATATTGACCTAGGGATACATACTTAGGGATACCAAGTAGAGACACAGACTTAAAGATACATATGTATGGATACCAAATAAGGACACGGCCTTAAGGATACTGACTTAAAGATGCAGACTTAATAATGCGGACTTAATGATACAGTCTTAAGGATACTGACTTAATACGGACTTAAGAATGCGGACTTAATGATGCGGTCTTAAGGATACTGACTTAATGATACAGACTTAAGGGGGCAGACTTAAGGATAACAACTTAAGGATGCAGACTGAATGATACAGACTTAAGGCTGCAGACTGAAGGAAACGGATTTAAGGATAAAGTCTTAAGAATACAGAATTAATGATACAGAGTTAATGATACAGACTTAATGATACAGACATAAGGAGGCAGACTTAAGGATAAAGACTTCAAGATAAAGACTTGACGATATCGACTTGAGGATAAAGACTTAAGGAGACAGAATTACCCATACAGACATACAAGGATTCACACTTAAGGATACAGACTTAAGGAGGCAGACTTAAAGACTTAAAGACTTAAAGACTTACTGATAAAGACTTAAGAATAAAGAATTGACGATAAAGACTTGAGGATAAAGACTTGAGGATAAAGACTTGAGGGTAAATGCTTGAGGATAATTACTTAATGATACAGAATTAACGATATAGACTTAAGGACACAGACTTAATGATAGAGACTTAAGGATGGAGACTTAATGATGTAGACTTAAGGAGACAGAATAGGGACAAACACTTAGGGATACAGTTTTATTAAATACAGACAAAGCGATACAGACTTTGGGTTACAGAAAAAAAGGAATACAACTTTGCAATGGCATTCAGCCTTCGGAGCGGTTGATGACGTTATATGGCGACGCACGAGACATCGCTTTGTTTCCGATCATCGCTTTGTCTCTTGTCAGCGGCGGTTATCCAGCATTAAGTGTATCCTAAAGATTCACAGGAAAACAGGCGGGGGCGTTAGCTCCAGAAAATGTTATCTGTCGCGACCACAACTCTTTGTCTGTCCCCAAGGTGGATATACAACTAATCATATTCCCCAGGTGTTTGGCATATATCATGAATAATGCATGTGGTTACCGTGTATACGGCGAACCAAACCCACCAAGACATTTCGCCTGCGATACAAAAAAATGACGTCATCTAATTGGTCGGATCGTTGCGTTGCCAAGGAAGGCTTGTCCCCTTGTATGCGACGTACACGTGTATACTGCCCACGTGGGTCAGTCCTCAGTGACACGTGACCAACTTGCGCGCGCATCCTGCATTCACCGTGACGTAATTATCCCGCTGCCAAGTGTCTAACCTTTTCTTGTGAACCGTATGCAAGCTTTCACACAAGGGCGGAGACGACATGGCGTGAGATATGTCACACGTCACCTTATTGTCACACCTGAGGTTCCACCTCGCCTGGGTCAATGCATGGACACGATAATGTACTTACTTCCTGGTTAACCGCCTTGTGCTTCATGTAGTAGAGAAGATTGAGAACAGTCGCGTTGAGGCACACATACGGCCATGTAATTACGTCGTTAGCCGTTTGAGATAACTGTTCCAAAGCCAGATCCTATTAGAGGGGATATTTACGTATATCTAATGTCAACGGAGGCGATCTGAGATATATTAAAGCGAGTCTAAAATACCGGTAGATCTGTCGACATGTTATTTTTTGTCGAAATTCGAGAAAAAAAAAGTTCTACATCAGCGGGGGTGGGGGGATATAGAAATTTGAACCTAATATGGATTTGAGACTTGCGACAAGTGGGGGGGGGGGGTTAGATAGCTTTAGATAGCGTTCTTCCTCAAAAAGTGTGGGGGGGGGGGGGTGAAGACTTACGACCGGGGATCGAGGAGCTCTCAACTAACTAAATTAATGCATTGTGAATATCTGAGGAGAGGCCAGCGGGCACGAAATTAGAAATGGGGGGGGGGGGGGGCAGAGATATACTTTAGGGTCTCTGAAACCGGGACCCTGTGCCCCCCCCCCTTGAACACGCCTATGGAATAAAACCGATGATCTACGATTCAGTTAGCAGTTATGCTACCATTTAAGCCATTGCAATATTCTACGGCATGAAATGTGCAGTTTAAACAAAATATAAACATATAGCTGGGTGGGGGAGCAGCGCACTCCTCGTCTCGCTTGTGGTTGGTTTAAAAAGGTTCTCGTCTGGCTAGAAAGTAAATCACCATAGTTTAACTCAACATAATTCAGCTCGTGATTATGTCCCGTATTGAAAAACAATGTTACATTGTTACAATGTGTCTCCTGTACTAAGGGTCTATATTAGTCTGTGATCCCCTTTTATCTTTGTTGCAGGCGACCACCCGGGAGGCTGCGGAAGACCCGATCAGACCACGTGACCGCCAACAGCTGCTCTCTATGATGATTGAGATGCAGAAGCGAACAGAAGCCAAGGAAGGCATCAGACATGTAATGGGCAATTAGATATGCAAAATATATGCAAAATTATGCAAAAACCCAAAACCAATATTGAAGAAACATTTTTAAATGTTTAGCTATTTCTTCTCTATAGTACATATGGTTATATTTACATATGTACAATAGTACATATGCGTTTGGATATTTGTGGCATGAAGTTAATATTGGTAGTAAAATATGGATGACAAACGAGATGTAAACGTTGCCTGGTCCAACTCAATTGTGTTCCATATGAGTAGTCTTCTCATCAAACTATAGCATCCATAACATAGGTATATTAAAGTTTATGAACCACTACTTAAAATATAGGTGCTAAAGAAGGAATATCTCATGATATTAGGCATACACACTCTAGAGTTGTCAGCCATCCTGGCATTTCTGAGGACTATACATAAGAATGCCGGATCAAGCACTGGTTTTTCGTATAGAGATAACCTTGCCACTACAACCATTAAGCAATAAAGATAGTTTATCGGTAAACAATATAAGCACTATATCACTTATGTAACTTCTTGACAGGTCTATAGGCTTGTCTAAAATGGCTATAAACAAGAATGCCGGATCAAGCACTGATTTTTTGTATAGAGATAACCTTGCCACAACAACCATTAAACACTATAGATAGTTTATTGGTAAACAATGTTAATCAATATATCACTTATGAAATCTCTTGACAGGTCTACGGGCTTGTCTAAAGCTATAAACAAGAATGCCGGATCAAGCACTGATTTTTCGTATAGAGATAACCTTGCCACAACAACCATTACGCAGTATAAATAGATTATTGATAAACAATATTAAGCACTAAATGTATATATATTTGTGCTAAGACATTCCTCTCGTTTCGTCCCCACCCCCAGACGGCTGAGGAGGAGTTGTACGTGGACCTGTTCTTTGAGGACGACATCTTGCTGACGGTGACCCAGGCCGAGGAGATCCTTCAGGACCTGTCCCGGCGCCGGAAGCGGAAGTTGGCCGAGCCACTGGCCAAGCGCTGGTCTCTCCCTATACCTTACACCTTCGACGGTTCTCACAGTAAGTAGGTCAACTTACCCACGAAATGCATTATTGTAGTAAACGTCAGGCGTGAGCAATACGTGATCTATGTTTGAAACCATGGTTAGCCCTTACATGGAAAAACGACCAAAATCTTCCACTCCGCGCTAAGTCTAGTGGCGTAGCCTAAGTGGCCATTATGAATCCTTTATTAGACCGATCCATACTCCGGGCTAAGCCCCGCCCACACTTGAGTCCATTTTCGTCAATCGGGCGTATGGAATTGACAATCATTGCTGATGGTAGGTAAAAGTGAGAGTTACTCATCTCTGAAACTGACAAGAAAGTGACATGTTGCTTTGTTTGTCCGACTTGTTTGTCCGACATAACGCACATGCAAGATCTTTTGTCGCCACATGGGTGGATGAAAGCAGCAACTACGTCAGTGAATGATTCACAGCCTGCATCGGTCTATTCCCGAGTACTTACCGTGTTTCGAGTGTTGCCGCTGGTACATAAAACACCTGCGACACATGTACAACTACGACAAACTCCACTGTTCGAGAATACGGGTCCTGGGCAGAGAGCGTGTGAGCAATGCTGATAGAGCGGATGTAAATGTAATGAGGTCAGTTAATGTGCCTTTACCTGACCTAACATGGACTTTTTGAATGTGATGATGAATTTCATCGTTTTATTGTCAATGTATTGCTGCGGTTTCCGCAGATGTTCCGAGAAGTTCCTTTACCAAAGACTCACGGCTCTTGAATTAGAGATGGAAGGTCCGTTATTTACCCGATGTGGTGAGACACGATGCACCATCAAAACCCCACCCCCTCTCCCCCGGGGTGACACTCTACCCCATGTAGGGGATGTCTATCTCGCCCCCCCCCCCCGCCTCCTCTGCATCACCCTGTGACCTTGTGGTTAGGGCCATCAGCCATCAGATTGCCACGCGCCTTTCACACACGTTACTATTACAGGGTGCATCTCAAAAAGCGCCTACATATAACATTATGTCACAAGACAATTCGGAATGGCAAAAGCGTGGATTTCGTACATGAACATGAATAACGTTGAATAAAAAGGTTATTGGGAATGGATCTCTACACTGAACACAATTAAATAGGGCTTTCGCTAAAACGCAAGCAACAATGTAAAACAGTTAAATTAAAAGGATGGATATGTATTGTGAAAACACAATTGTTTCAAATTTGAGGCCTTAAAGTTCACCAAGTCACGTTCTGACCAAAATTGGGAGCATAAGCCACTGAGCAATTTTAAAACCAGCCAAAAAAATATCTATTTAACAATTAAAAGGACATTCTTCGTATACAAGCAAGTAATAAAATGTCAAATGGTGAAACGGAGACTGACAACAAAGAGGTTGCGACACAAGCCTTTATCAGTGTTTATACAGGTATATAGGGTTTAGGTGCAGAGACTGTTCAGAAGGAAATACCGAGTGCAAGCAACTTATTGTTCAGTGTTGCCAGACTTGGCAACAACACGGCCATCTTGGTAGCCGTGTGTAATATTTCACGTCATGACAACCTGGGCCAGCCAGAGTATCCCAGCATTGATGTAATGTTTAGCGTGCTCGTCTCCCTGCCCTTACCTTACTCCACCACCGCCACCGCCACCATGACGACCTGAGCCAGTGGCGGCGGCGGCGGCGGCGGCGGCGGCTGGCTGACTGCAATGGCAGCCGCCGTCCATCGTTGCTAATGAGTCCTCTCATTGCGGCCGTGCCTGGACAGCCTAGTCACCCCAGGGGGCCGTCTCACATCAAAGAAGCCCAAGTCCCAAACTACTGCAGGTTTACAACTTCTGCCCGTCGGGCTTTGGGGCTCGAGTGCTGGCTACCATACCATACAGACTTCCCATACCGGCCCCGACGCAAGCCCAGCGCCGTGACCGGCCACTTATGTTCTCTACGCCGACATTTCCCTCCACCCCACCCCCCCCTCCCCCTCTTTACTGGTCAATTAATTGTTCATAAAGACAGTCTTGGCCCAGCAGACATGTGAAAGACGTGGGTGTTTGTCTTCTCACCGCTGTTTTTGCGGTCTTCCTAGACAGGAAAAGTGTCGTTCTGCGAAAGCAGGAAGCGGACAAAGTTACTGCCATTGACAAAAAAAAGAGTCCCTCTGATCTTTTCACCAGGTTTGCATAATTTATCGCTCTTTGCCTTGTGGACAAATGTTTTGGTGAAAGGAAAACGCAGGGTTATATTATGTGATATAACAAGACACAAGTAAATGTTTATTTTACGAGGATGCCCCGGTAGAGATATGCTGCAGGTATTTATCGCAGTAAAACGTAGAAGGAGTTTACTTCCTCCTATATCGTATCACACAGTCCTACAGCGGACCAAAAACGTTCCCAACTCGCTGTCACCACGTTCTATTTAATCATCCGTCATGCGATTGCCACTCTGTCTGCGAATTCGTTTCCCGCAAATTTAAGATAGATGAAGCAGATTATGAGAATGAATATATTTCAAATATTGTAATACGGACCTTCCTTGTAACAACGTATGGTTTGCCCCAACCGTATTATTGAGATCGTTGAAACCTTCAACCGAAACCAAAACGGGTTCCGGTGTAAAGTCCAATGTGACCTTTATTCAAAGTTAATCAGAAGATAGTAATATCTATGCACTTGGTAAATTGTAAATATTCCGTTACAATACCGCTGCACGTTGCTCCGTCACGGGGTCGCTTGCTCCAAACGCTTCCGTAGAGAGAGAGAGAGAGCGAGAGAAAGAGTCTGAGAATCTGATCATACGCCTACCACGCGATGTCGCCATCTAACGGCTGCAGTTGCAAACAATAACATTCACTCTCGGGCACAAAACTCATACCTCGTTATTGGCTACAAAACACCAATCTGCCAAATGTAAAGTGCATGATAGACCCATAAGCCTTCTTTATCTTGTGTGAAGCACACCTTCAATTAGGCTCTAATCGATTCACCGCCATTGTCTTCTGGAAGAGAACCTGCAGCCAATGGGATCAGTGCGTCCCTTCTCTTCCGAAAGACCTTGAGTAATTTTCTGCCCATCCATGTTGAACAGAAGAGAGGCTATGAAACTTTCGCTAAATACCTGCTAAATTAGTTTAATGTCGGCAAATGACCGATCCAGGCTGTCAATCATTCATTGACGTCACTGTTGCTTTATCCAATCACGCGGTGAAAAAAGGTCTTCCACGTGCGTTGTCAGACAAAGAAGTCGGACAAACAAAGCAGCATGTCACTTTCTTGTCAGTTTCAGAGATAAGTACGTCTCACTTGTACTTACCATCAGCTATGATTGTCAATTTCATACTCACGATTTGGGAAAAGGGACTCAAGCGAGGGCGGAGCGTTGTTGTCAGTGATGATTGGTCTATTATATTAAACTATAAATACAATGGCGCGTCACATATTTATCATGAGACATTATTTTGTTGTGTTGTTTTGATTGGATTTATTGCACAAGAAAAACGCACAAGAAGTATGCAGATCATAAGCATTCGTGTCGGTTTGGCGATAATATGTGAAGTGGGCTATCGTTTTGCGAGCTGTTAGCATGTTTCCTTTCACAGTTTGGTGACTATGGCTCCCTCCACACAGTGGACGCCATCGAATATGGCGTGATACCATCGCTCTGAATCGACTAGGCCCCCCGTCCGTCCCCTGCTGACTGCTGTACCCCTCTCGCTGTGAATCGACTAGGCCCCCCGTCCGTCCCCTGCTGACTGCTGTACCCCTCTCGCTGTGAATCGACTAGGCCCCCCGTCCGTCCCCTGCTGATTGCTGTACCCCTCTCGCTGTGAATCGACTAGGCCCCCCGTCCGTCCCCTGCTGACTGCTGTACCCCTCTCGCTGTGAATCGACTAGGCCCCCCGTTCGTCCCCTGCTGATTGCTGTACCCCTCTCGCTGTGAATCGACTAGGCCCCCCGTCCGTCCCCTGCTGACTGCTGTACCCCTCTCGCTGTGAATCGACTAGGCCCCCCGTTCGTCCCCTGCTGATTGCTGTACCCCTCTCGCTGTGAATCGACTAGGTCCCCCGTCCGTCCCCTGCTGATTGCCGTCCCTCTCTCGCTGTGAATCCACTAGGCCCCCCGTCCGTCCCCTGCTGATTGCCGTCCCTCTCTCGCTGTGAATCGACTAGGCCCCCCGTCCGTCCCCTGCTGACTGCTGTACCCCTCTCGCTGTGAATCGACTAGGCCCCCCGTTCGTCCCCTGCTGATTGCTGTACCCCTCTCGCTGTGAATCGACTAGGTCCCCCGTCCGTCCCCTGCTGATTGCCGTCCCTCTCTCGCTGTGAATCCACTAGGCCCCCCGTCCGTCCCCTGCTGATTGCCGTCCCTCTCTCGCTGTGAATCGACTAGGCCCCCCGTCCGTCCCCTGCTGACTGCTGTACCCCTCTCGCTGTGAATCGACTAGGTCCCCCGTCCGTCCCCTGCTGATTGCCGTCCCTCTCTCGCTGTGAATCGACTAGGCCCCCCGTCCGTCCCCTGCTGACTGCTGTACCCCTCTCGCTGTGAATCGACTAGGTCCCCCGTCCGTCCCCTGCTGATTGCTGTCCCCCTCTCGCTGTGAATCGACTAGGCCCCCCCGTCCGTCCCCTGCTGATTGCCGTCCCTCTCTCGCTGTGAATCGACTAGGCCCCCCGTCCGTCCCCTGCTGACTGCTGTACCCCTCTCGCTGTGAATCGACTAGGTCCCCCGTCCGTCCCCTGCTGACTGCTGTACCCCTCTCGCTGTGAATCGACTAGGTCCCCCGTCCGTCCCCTGCTGATTGCTGTCCCTCTCTCGCTGTGAATCGACTAGGTCCCCCGTCCGTCCCCTGCTGATTGCTGTCCCTCTCTCGCTGTGAATCGACTAGGCCCCCCGTCCGTCCCCTGCTGATTGCTGTCCCTCTCTCGCTGTGAATCGACTAGGCCCCCCGTCCGTCCCCTGCTGATTGCTGTCCCTCTCTCGCTGTGAATCCACTAGGCCCCCCGTCCGTCCCCTGCTGATTGCCGTCCCTCTCTCGCTGTGAATCGACTAGGCCCCCCGTCCGTCCCCTGCTGATTGCCGTCCCTCTCTCGCTGTGAATCGACTAGTCCCCCCGTCCGTCCCCTGCTGACTGCTGTACCCCTCTCGCTGTGAATCGACCAGGTCCCCTGCTGATTGCTGTCCCTCTCTGGCTGTGAATCGACTAGGCCCCCCGTCCGTCCCCCGCTGATTGCTGTCCCTCTCTCGCTGTGAATCGACCAGGTCCCCTGCTGATTGCTGTCCCTCTCTCGCTGTGAATCGACTAGGCCCCCCCCCCGTCCGTCCCCCGCTGATTGCTGTCCCTCTCTCGCTGTGAATCGACCAGGTCCCCTGCTGATTGCTGTCCCTCTCTCGCTGTGAATCGACTAGGCCCCCCGTCCGTCCCCTGCTGATTGCCGTCCCTCTCTCGCTGTGAATCGACTAGGCCCCCTGTCCGTCCCCTGCTGATTGCCGTCCCTCTCTCGCTGTGAATCGACTAGGTCCCCCGTCCGTCCCCTGCTGATTGCCGTCCCTCTCTCGCTGTGAATCGACTAGGCCCCCCGTCCGTCCCCTGCTGACTGCTGTACCCCTCTCGCTGTGAATCGACTAGGCCCCCCGTCCGTCCCCTGCTGACTGCTGTACCCCTCTCGCTGTGAATCGACTAGGCCCCCCGTCCGTCCCCTGCTGATTGCTGTACCCCTCTCGCTGTGAATCGACTAGGTCCCCCGTCCGTCCCCTGCTGATTGCCGTCCCTCTCTCGCTGTGAATCGACTAGGCCCCCCGTCCGTCCCCTGCTGATTGCTGTCCCCCTCTCGCTGTGAATCGACTAGGCCCCCCGTCCGTCCCCTGCTGATTGCCGTCCCTCTCTCGCTGTGAATCGACCAGGTCCCCTGCTGATTGCTGTCCCTCTCTCGCTGTGAATCGACTAGGCCCCCCCCCCCGTCCGTCCCCCGCTCATTGCTGTCCCTCTCTCGCTGTGAATCGACCAGGTCCCCTGCTGATTGCTGTCCCTCTCTCGCTGTGAATCGACTAGGCCCCCCGTCCGTCCCCTGCTGATTGCCGTCCCTCTCTCGCTGTGAATCGACTAGGCCCCCTGTCCGTCCCCTGCTGATTGCCGTCCCTCTCTCGCTGTGAATCGACTAGGTCCCCCGTCCGTCCCCTGCTGATTGCTGTACCCCTCTCGCTGTGAATCGACTAGGTCCCCCGTCCGTCCCCTGCTGATTGCCGTCCCTCTCTCGCTGTGAATCGACTAGGCCCCCCGTCCGTCCCCTGCTGATTGCTGTCCCCCTCTCGCTGTGAATCGACTAGGCCCCCCGTCCGTCCCCTGCTGATTGCTGTCCCTCTCTCGCTGTTAATCGACTAGGCCCCCCGTCCGTCCCCTGCTGATTGCCGTCCCTCTCTCGCTGTGAATCCACTAGGCCCCCCCCCGTCCGTCCCCCGCTGATTGCTGTCCCTCTCTCGCTGTGAATCGACTAGGCCCCCCCCCGTCCGTCCCCCGCTGATTGCTGTCCCTCTCTCGCTGTGAATCGACCAGGTCCCCTGCTGATTGCTGTCCCTCTCTCGCTGTGAATCGACTAGGCCCCCCGTCCGTCCCCTGCTGATTGCCGTCCCTCTCTCGCTGTGAATCGACTAGGCCCCCTGTCCGTCCCCTGCTGATTGCCGTCCCTCTCTCGCTGTGAATCGACTAGGTCCCCCGTCCGTCCCCTGCTGATTGCTGTACCCCTCTCGCTGTGAATCGACTAGGTCCCCCGTCCGTCCCCTGCTGATTGCCGTCCCTCTCTCGCTGTGAATCGACTAGGCCCCCCGTCCGTCCCCTGCTGATTGCTGTCCCCCTCTCGCTGTGAATCGACTAGGCCCCCCGTCCGTCCCCTGCTGATTGCTGTCCCTCTCTCGCTGTTAATCGACTAGGCCCCCCGTCCGTCCCCTGCTGATTGCCGTCCCTCTCTCGCTCCAGGTGCCGAGGAGGTGGACCGGATACGACAGGCGCTCGCCTACTGGACACAACTTACATGCATCACATTTCAGGAAGACATACGGGCAGCACAAAAACTATTATTTGTTCGAGGAAGAGGGTGAGAACGCGTTTTTTTCTGCGTTTTATTCATAGTAGAGAGTGTTTTTTTCTTACATTGCAAACGTGGTATTTTCTTATATTGTATTCATCAGAAGTCGTTTCTTTTTGTTACGTTATATTCATCAGAAAACGTGTCTTTTTGTTACGTTGCATTCAAGAGAGGACGTGTTCTTTTCTTACTTTGTATTCTTAAGAGCACATTTTTATCACAGAACCTGTTCCTTTCTTTGCGTTCATAACAGAACGTGTTTTTTTCTGTTCTCAGTATTTTGGAAAGAGAATATGTATGTTTCTTACTTCGCGCTTTTGTGAGACTGACCACGTGCTCCGTGCATAGGGTGCACCTGTATTAAACTAGACGTGCGACCAATGTGCATCAGCCAAAAATTGAGGTTTAAGGATTATACAGTTATGCTAGAGACTACAGCTATATAAATCCTGCCTTATTACCTGTGGCTATATATAAAAATCCGTTATATATTAAATGCGGCATTATCATGTCTCCTGTATAATATGTGGTGAGATATGTAGCTTAATGAACTATTGGTATACATGGCTACTTGAGGTATTGGTATTCCTGTGCATTGCTATGTTAAGTACAGTTATTACTATGCATAGCTATATGAACTACTGTTCTATGAAAAAACATATGAACTGTTATTTCTATAAAAAGTTGTTAGAACTACTGGCATTTCTATGCATAGCTATATGAACTACTGTTCTATGGAAAAACATATGAACTGTTATTTCTATAAAAAGTTGTTAGAACTACTGGCATTTCTATGCATAGCTATATGAACTACTGTTCTATGGAAAAACATATAAACTGTTATTTCTATAAAAAGTTGTTAGAACTACTGGCATTTCTATGCATAGCTATATGAACTACTGTTCTATGGAAAAACATATGAACTGTTATTTCTATAAAAAGTTGTTAGAACTACTGGCATTTCTATGCATAGCTATATGAACTACTGTTCTATGGAAAAACATATGAACTGTTATTTCTATAAAAAGTTGTTAGAACTACTGGCATTTCTATGCATAGCGATATGAACTACTGTTCTATGAAAAAACATATGAACTGTTATTTCTATAAAAAGTTGTTAGAACTACTGGCATTTCTATGCATAGCGATATGAACTACTGTTCTATGAAAAAACATATAAACTGTTATTTCTATAAAAAGTTGTTAGAACTACTGGCATTTCTATGCATAGCTATATGAACTACTGTTCTATGGAAAAACATATGCACTGTTATTTCTATAAAAAGTTGTTAGAACTACTGGCATTGCTATGCATCGCTATATGAACTACTAGTTGTGGTCTGCTGAGCTTTATGAGCTACTATACTGTTATTGGCATATACAGTTATATGTCCGTCGCTTGCTGCCGCTGTAACATCCCGATCATGCAGTACCGTTCACGTGTTGTCCCTCGCTCTGCTGCAGGTGTTGGTCGTACGTAGGCTACACGCACCAGGCCAACCAGACGGTCTCCATTGGCGACGGCTGCCAGTCGGTAGGTCAAGAGGTCATCACACCGGCCATGTCACAGACAACCTCAACGTCACCGCGTATAGCATAGCAAACCCACATCGTGGTTTCATGGTTGCGTCCCCTATGGCTTTCATCAGGAATACGGAGTCCCTAGTGTTTGACACTATAATACATCGTGAATATTAGTCTAAAGATCACCATTGAGTGGAAGTCATCTTCATGTATGGCGTCTTTCTAGTTCTTATATTTGCCGTATTTTCTATTTGCTGCGGTATTGATAATGTTTCCTATCGCTGGTATATCAAGCATCATGACGGTCACTCTGAGTCATATATTAGCCAATCACAAGCCATGTCTCAGGACGTGTCTGGGTCTATGGTAGTCTACATGTCCACAAAAGTGGCATAGGACGCCAATATTTCCTCCCGTGTCACGATGAACCAGTTTTTGTGTGCGTAAAACATATTTATTTATTACTGACAAACAGTACAACAGGTTAATGTACACACCTGAATAATTATTTTACAACAGACGCAGAAGCGGCAGCTAGGCTAAGCAATACCGCCTGTTTGAAAAAAATACTAATTTATTAATCTATAAGTTAATAAAGTTAATAAAAGGAACAGAAGTTATTGCACTATTGGATGGATGCCTATGTAACTAGTATACCATAACAAGGTAATTATATCCCTTCAATTAGCCAGGTCGGCACCACGTGTCTGATCTCTGACCGGCCCCTGTGCCTGACCGTCCTGTTGTCGGCACCACGTGTCCGATCTCTGATATATCCCTGTGCCTGACCGCTATCGTCAGAAGTTATTGCACTATTGGATGGATGCCTATGTAACTAGTATATCATAACAAGGTAATTATATCCCTTCAATTAGCCAGGTCGGCACCACGTGTCCTATCTCTGATCTACCCCTGTGCCTGACCGTCCTGTTGTCGGCACCACGTGTCCCATCTCTGATTTACCCCTGTGCCTGACCGTCCTGTTGTCGGCGCCACGTGTCCCATCTCTGATCTACCCCTGTGCCTGACCGTCCTGTTGTCGGCACCACGTGTCCCATCTCTGACCTACCCCTGTGGCTGACCGTCCTGTTGTCGCCACCACGTGTCCCATCTCTGATCTACCCCTGTGCCTGACCGTCCTGTTGTCGCCACCACGTGTCCTATCTCTGATCTACCCCTGTGGCTGACCGTCCTGTTGTCGGCACCACGTGTCCCATCTCTGATCTACCCTTGTGCCTGACCGTCCTGTTGTCGGGGCCACGTGTCCCATCTCTGACCTACCCCTGTACCTGACTGTCCTGTTGTCGGCACCACGTGTCCCATCTCTGATCTACCCTTGTGCCTGACCGTCCTGTTGTCGGAGCCACGTGTCCCATCTCTGATCTACCCCTGTGGCTGACCGTCCTGTTGTCTGCACCACGTGTCCCATCTCTGATCTACCCATGTGCCTGACCGTCCTGTTGTCGCCACCACGTGTCCTATCTCTGATCTACCCCTGTGCCTGACCGTCCTGTTGTCGGGGCCACGTGTCCCATCTCTGAACTACCCCTGTGCCTGACCGTCCTGTTGTCGGGGCCACGTGTCCCATCTCTGACCTACCCCTGTACCTGACTGTCCTGTTGTCGGCACCACGTGTCCCATCTCTGATCTACCCCTGTGCCTGACCGTCCTGTTGTCGGGGCCACGTGTCCCATCTCTGACCTACCCCTGTACCTGACTGTCCTGTTCTCGGCACCACGTGTCCCATCTCTGATCTACCCCTGTGCCTGACCGTCCTGTTGTCGGGGCCACGTGTCCCATCTCTGACCTACCCCTGTACCTGACTGTCCTATTGTCGGCGCCACGTGTCCCATCTCTGATCTACCCCTGTGCCTGACCGTCCTGTTGTCGGGGCCACGTGTCCCATCTCTGACCTACCCCTGTACCTGACTGTCCTGTTGTCGGCGCCACGTGTCCCATCTCTGATCTACCCCTGTGCCTGACCGTCCTGTTGTCGGCACCACGTGTCCCATCTCTGATCTAACCCTGTGCCTGACCGTCCTGTTGTCGGGGCCACGTGTCCCATCTCTGACCTACCCCTGTACCTGACTGTCCTGTTGTCGGCGCCACGTGTCCCATCTCTGACCTACCCCTGTACCTGACTGTCCTGTTGTCGGCACCACGTGTCCCATCTCTGATCTACCCCTGTGCCTGACCGTCCTGTTGTCGGCACCACGTGTCCCATCTCGGACCTACCCCTGTACCTGACCGTCCTGTTGTCGGCACCACGTGTCCCATCTCTGATCTACCCCTGTGCCTGACCGTCCTGTTGTCGCCACCACGTGTCCTATCTCTGATCTACCCCTGTGCCTGACCGTCCTGTTGTCGGGGCCACGTGTCCCATCTCTGACCTACCCCTGTGCCTGACCGTCCTGTTGTCGGCGCCACGTGTCCCATCTCTGATCTACCCCTGTGCCTGACCGTCCTGTTGTCGGCACCACGTGTCCCATCTCTGACCTACCCCTGTGCCTGACCGTCCTGTTGTCGCCACCACGTGTCCTATCTCTGATCTACCCCTGTGCCTGACCGTCCTGTTGTCGGGGCCACGTGTCCCATCTCTGACCTACCCCTGTGCCTGACCGTCCTGTTGTCGGCGCCACGTGTCCCGTCTCTGATCTACCCCTGTGCCTGACCGTCCTGTTGTCGGCGCCACGTGTCCCATCTCTGACCTACCCCTGTACCTGACCGTCCTGTTGTCGGCGCCACGTGTCCTATCTCTGATCTACCCTTGTGCCTGACCGTCCTGTTGTCGGCACCACGTGTCCCATCTCTGATCTACCCCTGTGGCTGACCGTCCTGTTGTCGGCACCACGTGTCCCATCTCTGATCTACCCCTGTGCCTGACCGTCCTGTTGTCGGCACCACGTGTCCTATCTCTGATCTACCCCTGTGGCTGACCGTCCTGTTGTCGGAGCCACGTGTCCCATCTCTGATCTACCCCTGTGCCTGACCGTCCTGTTGTCGGAGCCACGTGTCTCATCTCTGACCTACCCCTGTGCCTGACCGTCCTGTTGTCGGGGCCACGTGTCCCATCTCTGACCTACCCCTGTGCCTGACCGTCCTGTTGTCGGGGCCACGTGTCCCATCTCTGACCTACCCCTGTGCCTGACCGTCCTGTTGTCGGCACCACGTGTCCCATCTCTGATCTACCCCTGTGCCTGACCGTCCTGTTGTCGGCACCACGTGTCCCATCTCTGACCTACCCCTGTGCCTGACCGTCCTGTTGTCGCCACCACGTGTCCTATCTCTTACCTACCCCTGTACCTGACCGTCCTGTTGTCGGCGCCACGTGTCCCATCTCTGATCTACCCCTGTGCCTGACCGTCCTGTTGTCGGCACCACGTGTCCCATCTCTGACCTACCCCTGTGCCTGACCGTCCTGTTGTCGGCACCACGTGTCCCATCTCTGACCTACCCCTGTGGCTGACCGTCCTGTTGTCGGCACCACGTGTCCCATCTCTGATCTACCCCTGTGGCTGACCGTCCTGTTGTCGGCACCACGTGTCCCATCTCTGATCTACCCCTGTGGCTGAGCGTCCTGTTGTCGGCACCACGTGTCCCATCTCTGATCTACCCCTGTGCCTGACCGTCCTGTTGTCGGCACCACGTGTCCCATCTCTGACCTACCCCTGTGCCTGACCGTCCTGTTGTCGGCACCACGTGTCCCATCTCTGATCTACCCCTGTGCCTGACCGTCCTGTTGTCGGCACCACGTGTCCCATCTCTGATCTACCCCTGTGGCTGACCGTCCTGTTGTCGGCACCACGTGTCCCATCTCTGATCTACCCCTGTGCCTGACCGTCCTGTTGTCGGCACCACGTGTCCCATCTCTGATCTACCCTTGTGCCTGACCGTCCTGTTGTCGGAGCCACGTGTCCCATCTCTGATCTACCCTTGTGCCTGACCGTCCTGTTGTCGGAGCCACGTGTCCCATCTCTGATCTACCCCTGTGGCTGACCGTCCTGTTGTCGGCACCACGTGTCCCATCTCTGATCTACCCCTGTGCCTGACCGTCCTGTTGTCGGCACCACGTGTCCCATCTCTGATCTACCCCTGTGGCTGACCGTCCTGTTGTCGGCACCACGTGTCCCATCTCTGATCTACCCTTGTGCCTGACCGTCCTGTTGTCGGAGCCACGTGTCCCATCTCTGATCTACCCCTGTGCCTGACCGTCCTGTTGTCGGCACCACGTGTCCCATCTCTGATCTACCCCTGTGCCTGACCGTCCTGTTGTCGGAGCCACGTGTCCCATCTCTGATCTACCCCTGTGCCTGACCGTCCTGTAGTCGGCACCACGTGTCCCATCTCTGATCTACCCCTGTGGCTGACCGTCCTGTTGTCGGCACCACGTGTCCCATCTCTGACCTACCCCTGTGGCTGACCGCCCTGTTGTACGTGTGCTCCAGAACGGGACGATAGCCCACGAGGTCGGCCACGCCATCGGGTTCTGGCACGAGCAGAGCCGTCCGGATCGGGATGAGTTCATCCGGATCCACCAGGAAAACGTGACGGACGGCAAGTTCTACAACTTCCAGCCACGCACCTGGGGCGAGATCATTACGCTGGACATCCCGTATGACCTGGGGTCCGACATGCACTACGGCTCCAAGGTAAGTAAGCCCGGCCTCGGAGGGACACCCCCAGCCCCTTGACCCTCTCTGTCCCACCACTACGGCTCCAAGGTAAGTAAGCCCGGCCTCGGAGGGACACCCCCAGCCCCTTGACCCTCTCTGTCCCACCACTACGGCTCAAAGGTAAGTAAGCCCGGCCTTGGAGGGACACCCCCAGCCCCTGGACCCTCTCTGTCCCACCACTACGGCTCCAAGGTAAGTAAGCCCGGCCTCGGAGGGACACCCCCAGCCCCTGGACTCTCTCTGTCCCACCACTACGGGTCCAAGGTAAGTAAGCCCGGCCTTGGAGGGACACCCCCAGCCCCTGGACCCTCTCTGTCCCACCACTACGGCTCCAAGGTAAGTAAGCCCGGCCTTGGAGGGACACCCCCAGCCCCTGGACCCTCTCTGTCCCACCACTACGGCTCCAAGGTAAGTAAGCCCGGCCTTGGAGGGACACCCCCAGCCCCTTGACCCTCTCTGTCCCACCACTACGGCTCCAAGGTAAGTAAGCCCGGCCTTGGAGGGACACCCCCAGCCCCTGGACCCTCTCTGTCCCACCACTACGGCTCCAAGGTAAGTAAGCCCGGCCTTGGAGGGACACCCCCAGCCCCTTGACCCTCTCTGTCCCACCACTACGGCTCCAAGGTAAGTAAGCCCGGCCTTGGAGGGACACCCCCAGCCCCTTGACCCTCTCTGTCCCACCACTACGGCTCCAAGGTAAGTAAGCCCGGCCTTGGAGGCACACCCCCAGCCCCTTGACCCTCTCTGTCCCACCACTACGGCTCCAAGGTAAGTAAGCCCGGCCTTGGAGGGACACCCCCAGCCCCTTGACCCGCTCTGTCCCACCACTACGGCTCCAAGGTAAGTAAGCCCGGCCTTGGAGGGACACCCCCAGCCCCTTGACCCTCTCTGTCCCACCACTACGGCTCCAAGGTAAGTAAGCCCGGCCATGGAGGGACACCCCCAGCCCCTGGACCCTCTCTGTCCCACCACTACGGCTCCAAGGTAAGTAAGCCCGGCCTTGGAGGGACACCCCCAGCCCCTTGACCCTCTCTGTCCCACCACTACGGCTCCAAGGTAAGTAAGCCCGGCCTTGGAGGGACACCCCCAGCCCCATGACCCTCTCTGTCCCACCACTACGGCTCCAAGGTAAGTAAGCCCGGCCTTGGAGGGACACCCCCAGCCCCTTGACCCTCTCTGTCCCACCACTACGGCTCCAAGGTAAGTAAGCCCAGCCTTGGAGGGACACCCCAGCCCCTTGACCCTCTCTGTCCCACCACTACGGCTCCAAGGTAAGTAAGCCCGGCCTTGGAGGGACACCCCCAGCCCCTTGACCCTCTCTGTCCCACCACTACGGCTCCAAGGTAAGTAAGCCCGGCCTTGGAGGGACACCCCCAGCTCCTTGACCCTCTCTGTCCCACCACTACGGCTCCAAGGTAAGTAAGCCCGGCCTTGGAGGGACACCCCCAGCCCCTTGACCCTCTCTGTCCCACCACTACGGCTCCAAGGTAAGTAAGCCCGGCCTTGGAGGGTCACCCCCAGCCACTTGACCCTCTCTGTCCCACCACTACGGCTCCAAGGTAAGTAAGCCCGGCCTTGGAGGGACACCCCCAGCCACTTGACCCTCTCTGTTCCACCACTACGGCTCCAAGGTAAGTAAGCCCGGCCTTGGAGGGACACCCCCAGCCCCTTGACCCTCTCTGTCCCACCACTACGGCTCCAAGGTAAGTAAGCCCGGCCTTGCAGGGACACCCCCAGCCACTTGACCCTCTCTGTCCCACCACTACGGCCCCAAGGTAAGTAAGCCCGGCCTTGGAGGGACACCACCAGCCCCTTGACCCTCTCTGTCCCACCACTACGGCTCCAAGGTACCTGGCCTGGCCTGGGACACCCCCAGCCCCTTGACCCTCTCTGTCCCACCACTACGGCTCCAAGGGAAGTAAGCCCGGCCTTGGAGGGACACCCCCAGCCCCTTGACCCTCTCTGTCCCACCACTACGGCTCCAAGGTAAGTAAGCCCGGCTTTGGAGGGACACCCACAGCCCCTTGACCCTCTCTGTCCCACCACTACGGCTCCAAGGTACCTGGTCTGGGACACCCCCAGCCCCTTGACCCTCTCTGTCCCACCACTACGGCTCCAAGGTAAGTAAGCCCGGCCTTGGAGGGACACCCCCAGCCCCTTGACCCTCTCTGTCCCACCACTACGGCTCCAAGGTAAGTAAGCCCGGCCTTGGAGGGACACCCCCAGCCCCTTGACCCTCTCTGTCCCACCACTACGGCTCCAAGGTAAGTAAGCCCGGCCTTGGAGGGACACCCCCAGCCCCTGGACCCTCTCTGTCCCACCACTACGGCTCCAAGGTAAGTAAGCCCGGCCTTGGAGGGACACCCCCAGCCCCTTGACCCTCTCTGTCCCACCACTACGGCTCCAAGGTACCTGGCCTGGGACACCCCCAGCCCCTTGACCCTCTCTGTCCCACCACTACGGCTCCAAGGTAAGTAAGCTCGGCCTTGGAGGGACACCCCCAGCCCCTTGACCCTCTCTGTCCCACCACTACGGCTCCAAGGTACCTGGCCTGGGACACCCCCAGCCCCTTGACCCTCTCTGTCCCACCACTATGGCTCCAAGGTAAGTAAGCCCGGCCTTGGAGGGACACCCCCAGCCCCTTGACCCTCTCTGTCCCACCACTACGGCTCCAAGGTAAGTAAGCCCGGCCTTGGAGGGACACCCCCAGCCCCTTGACCCTCTCTGTCTCACCACTACGGCTCCAAGGTCAGTAAGCCCGGCTTTGGAGGGACACCCCCAGCCCCTTGACCCTCTCTGTCCCACCACTACGGCTCCAAGGTAAGTAAGCCCGGCCTTGGAGGGACACCCCCAGCCCCTTGACCCTCTCTGCCCCACCACTACGGCTCCAAGGTAAGTAAGCCCGGCCTTGGAGGGACACCCCCAGCCCCTGGACCCTCTCTGTCCCACCACTACGGCTCCAAGGTAAGCAAGCCCGGCCTTGGAGGGACACCCCCAGCCCCTTGACCCTCTCTGTCCCACCACTACGGTTCCAAGGTACCTGGCCTGGGACACCCCCAGCCCCTTGACCCTCTCTGTCCCACCACTACGGCTCCAAGGTAAGTAAGCCCGGCCTTGGAGGGACACCCCCAGCCCCTTGACCCTCTCTGTCCCACCACTACGGCTCCAAGGTAAGTAAGCCCGGCCTTGGAGGGACACCCCCAGCCCCTTGACCCTCTCTGTCCCACCACTACGGCTCCAAGGTACCTGGCCTGGGACACCCCCAGCCCCTTGACCCTCTCTGTCCCACCACTACGGCTCCAAGGTAAGTAAGCCCGGCCTTGGAGGGACACCCCCAGCCCCTTGACCCTCTCTGTCCCACCACTACGGCTCCAAGGTAAGTAAGCCCGGCCTTGGAGGGACACCCCCAGCCCCTGGACCCTCTCTGTCCCACCACTACGGCTCCAAGGTAAGTAAGCCCGGCCTTGGAGGGACACCCCCAGCCCCTGGACCCTCTCTGTCCCACCACTACGGCTCCAAGGTAAGTAAGCCCGGCCTTGGAGGGACACCCCCAGCCCCTTGACCCTCTCTGTCCCACCACTACGGCTCCAAGGTAAGTAAGCCCGGCCTTGGAGGGACACCCCCAGCCCCTTGACCCTCTCTGTCTCACCACTACGGCTCCAAGGTAAGTAAGCCCGGCCTTGGAGGGACACCCCCAGCCCCTCGACCCTCTCTGTCCCACCACTACGGCTCCAAGGTAAGTAAGCCCGGCCTTGGAGGGACACCCCCAGCCCCTTGACCCTCTCTGTCCCACCACTACGGCTCCAAGGTAAGTAAGCCCGGCCTTGGAGGGACACCCCCAGCCCCTTGGTCCTCTCTGTCCCACCACTACGGCACCAAGGTACCTGGCCTGGGACACCCCCAGCCCCTTGACCCTCTCTGTCCCACCACTACGGCTCCAAGGTAAGTAAGCCCGGCCTTGGACGGACACCCACAGCCCCTGGACCCTCTCTGTCCCACCACTACGGCTCCAAGGTAAGTAAGCCCGGCCTTGGAGGGACACCCCCAGCTCCTTGACCCTCTCTGTCCCACCACTACGGCTCCAAGGTAAGTAAGCCCGGCCTTGGAGGGACACCCCCAGCCCCTTGACCCTCTCTGTCCCACCACTACGGCTCCAAGGTAAGTAAGCCCGGCCTTGGAGGGACACCCCCAGCCCCTTGACCCTCTCTGTCCCACCACTACGGCTCCAAGGTAAGTAAGCCCGGCCTTGGAGGGACACCCCCAGCCCCTTGACCCTCTCTGTCCCACCACTACGGCTCCAAGGTAAGTAAGCCCGGCCTTGGAGGGACACCCCCAGCCCCTTGACCCTCTCTGTCCCACCACTACCGCTCCAAGGTACCTGGCCTGGGACACCCCCAGCCCCTTGACCCTCTCTGTCCCACCACTACGGCTCCAAGGTAAGTAAGCCCGGCCTTGGAGGGACACCCCCAGCCCCTTGACCCTCTCTGTCCCACCACTACGGCTCCAAGGTACCTGGCCTGGGACACCCCCAGCCCCTTGGCCCTCTCTGTCCCACCACTACGGCTCCAAGGTACCTGGCCTGGGACACCCCCAGCCCCTTGGCCCTCTCTGTCCCACCACTACGGCTCCAAGGTACCTGGCCTGGGACACCCCCAGCCCCTTGGCCCTCTCTGTCCCACCACTACGGCTCCAAGGTACCTGGCCTGGGACACCCCAGCCCCTGGACCCTCTCTGTCCCACCACTACGGCTCCAAGGTAAGTAAGCCCGGCCTTGGAGGGACACCCCCAGCCCCTTGACCCTCTCTGTCCCACCACTACGGCTCCAAGGTAAGTAAGCCCGGCCTTGGAGGGACACCCCCAGCCCCTTGACCCTCTCTGTCCCACCACTACGGCTCCAAGGTACCTGGCCTGGGACACCCCCAGCCCCTTGACCCTCTCTGTCCCACCACTACGGCTCCAAGGTAAGTAAGCCCGGCCTTGGAGGGACACCCCCAGCCCCTTGACCCTCTCTGTCCCACCACTACGGCTCCAAGGTAAGTAAGCCCGGCCTTGGAGGGACACCCACAGCCCCTTGACCCTCTCTGTCCCACCACTACGGCTCCAAGGTACCTGGCCTGGGACACCCCCAGCCCCTTGACCCTCTCTGTCCCACCACTACGGCTCCAAGGTAAGTAAGCCCGGCCTTGGAGGGACACCCCCAGCCCCTTGAACCTCTCTGTCCCACCACTACGGCTCCAAGGTAAGTAAGCCCGGCCTTGGAGGGACACCCCCAGCCCCTTGACCCTCTCTGTCCCACCACTACCGCTCCAAGGTACCTGGCCTGGGACACCCCCAGCCCCTTGACCCTCTCTGTCCCACCACTACGGCTCCAAGGTAAGTAAGCCCGGCCTTGGAGGGACACCCCCAGCCCCTTGACCCTCTCTGTCCCACCACTACGGCTCCAAGGTAAGTAAGCCCGGCCTTGGAGGGACACCCCCAGCCCCTTGACCCTCTCTGTCCCACCACTACGGCTCCAAGGTACCTGACCCGGCCTTGGAGGGACACCCCCAGCCCCTTGACCCTCTCTGTCCCACCACTACGGCTCCAAGGTACCTGGCCTGGCCTGGGACACCCCCAGCCCCTTGACCCTCTCTGTCCCACCACTACGGCTCCAAGGTACCTGGCCTGGCCTGGGTCACCCCCAGCCCCTTGACCCTCTATGTCCCACCACTACGGCTCAAAGGTACCTGGTCTGGGACACCCCCAGCCCCTTGACCATCTCTGTCCCACCACTACGGCTCAAAGGTACCTGGCCTGGGACACCCCCAGCCCCTTGACCCTCTCCGTCCCACCACTACGGCTCCAAGGTACCTGGCCTGGCCTGGGTCACCCCCAGCCCCCTGACCCTCTCTGTCCCACCACTATGGCTCCAAGGTACCTGGCCTGGCCGGGGACACCCCCAGCCCCTTGACCCGCTCTGTCCCACCACTACGGCTCCAAGGTACCTGGCCTGGGTCACCCCCAGCCCCTTGACCCTCTCTGTCCCACCACTACGGCTCAAAGGTACCTGGCCTGGGATACCCCCAGCCCCTTGACCCTCTCTGTCTCACCATTACGGCTCAAAGGTACCTGGCCTGGGACACCCACAGCCCCTTGACCATGTCTGTCCCACCACTACGGCTCCAAGGTACCTGGCCTGGGACACCCCCAGCCCCTTGACCCTCCCTGTACCACCACTACGGCTCAAAGGTACCTGGCCTGGGACACCCCCAGCCCTTTGACCCTCTCTGTCCCACCACTACGGCTCCAAGGTACCTGGCCTGGGACACCCACAGCCCCTTGACCATGTCTGTCCCACCACTACGGCTCCAAGGTACCTGGCCTGGGACACCCCCAGCCGCTTGACCCTCCCTGTACCACCACTACGGCTCCAAGGTACCTGGCCTGGGTCACCCCGAGCCCCTTGACCCTCTCTGTCCCACCACTACGGCTCCAAGGTACCTGGCCTGGCACACCCCCAGCCCCTTGACCCTCTCTGTCCCACCACTACGGCTCAAAGGTACCTGGCCGAGGACACCCCCAGCCCCTTGACCCTCTCTGTCCCACCACTACGGCTCCAAGGTACCTGGCCTGGGACACCCCCAGCCCCTTGACCCTCTCTGTCCCACCACTACCGCTCCAAGGTACCTGGCCTGGGACACCCAGCCCCTTGACCCTCTCTGTCCCACCACTACGGCTCCAAGGTACCTGGCCTGGGACACCCCAGCCCCTTGACCCTCTCTGTCCCACCACTACGGCTCAAAGGTACCTGGCCTGGGACACCCACAGCCCCTTGACCATCTCTGGCCCACCACTACGGCTCCAAAGTACCTGGCCTGGGACACCCCCAGCCCCTTGACCCTCTCTGTCCCACCACTACGGTTCCAAGGTACCTGGCCTGGCCTGGGACACCCCCAGCCCCTTGACCCTCTCTGTCCCACCACTACGGCTCCAAGGTACCTGGCCTGGCCTGGGACACCCCCAGCCCCTTGACCCTCTCTGTCCCACCACTACGGCTCAAAGGTACCTGGCCTGGCCTGGGACACCCCCAGCCCCTTGATCCTCTCTGCCCCACCACTACGGCTCAAAGGTACCTGGCCTGGGACACCCACAGCCCCTTGACCATCTCTGTCCCACCACTACGGCTCCAAGGTACCTGGCCTGGGACACCCACAGCCCCTTGACCCTCTCTGTCCCACCACTACGGCTCCAAGGTACTTAGCCTGGGACACCCACAGCCCCTTGACCCTCTCTGTCCCACCACTACGGCTCCAAGGTACCTGGCCGGGGACACCCCCAGCCCCTTGACCCTCTCTGTCCCACCACTACGGCTCCAAGGTACCTGGCCTGGGACACCCACAGCCCCTTGACCATGTCTGTCCCACCACTACGGCCCCAAGCTACCTGGCCTGGGTCACCCACAGCCCCTTGACCCTCTCTGTCCCACCACTACCGCTCCAAGGTACCTGTCCTGGGACACCCACAGCCGCTTGACCCTCTCTGTCCCACCACTACCGCTCCAAGGTACCTGGCCTGGGACACCCACAGCCCCTTGACCCTCTCTGTCCCACCACTACGGCTCCAAGGTACCTGGCCGGGGACACCCCCAGCCTCTTGACCCTCTCTGTCCCACCACTACGGCTCCAAGGTACCTGGCCTGGGACACCCCTAGCCCCTTGACCCTCTCTGTCCCACCACTACGGCTCCAAGGTACCTGGCCTGGGACACCCCCAGCCCCTTGACCCTCTCTGTCCCACCACTACGGCTCCAAGGTACCTGGCCTGGGACACCCCCAGCCCCTTGACCCTCTCTGTCCCACCACTACGGCTCCAAGGTAAGTAAGCCCGGCCTTGGAGGGACACCCCCAGCCCCTTGACCCTCTCTGTCCCACCACTACGGCTCCAAGGTAAGTAAGCCCGGCCTTGGAGGGACACCCCCAGCCCCTTGACCCTCTCTGTCCCACCACTACGGCTCCAAGGTACCTGGCCTGGGACACCCCCAGCCCCTTGACCCTCTCTGTCCCACCACTACGGCTCCAAGGTAAGTAAGCCCGGCCTTGGAGGGACACCCCTAGCCCCTTGACCCTCTCTGTCCCACCACTACGGCTCCAAGGTAAGTAAGCCCGGCCTTGGAGGGACACCCACAGCCCCTTGACCCTCTCTGTCCCACCACTACGGCTCCAAGGTACCTGGCCTGGGACACCCCCAGCCCCTTGACCCTCTCTGTCCCACCACTACGGCTCCAAGGTAAGTAAGCCCGGCCTTGGAGGGACACCCCCAGCCCCTTGAACCTCTCTGTCCCACCACTACGGCTCCAAGGTAAGTAAGCCCGGCCTTGGAGGGACACCCCCAGCCCCTTGACCCTCTCTGTCCCACCACTACCGCTCCAAGGTACCTGGCCTGGGACACCCCCAGCCCCTTGACCCTCTCTGTCCCACCACTACGGCTCCAAGGTAAGTAAGCCCGGCCTTGGAGGGACACCCCCAGCCCCTTGACCCTCTCTGTCCCACCACTACGGCTCCAAGGTAAGTAAGCCCGGCCTTGGAGGGACACCCCCAGCCCCTTGACCCTCTCTGTCCCACCACTACGGCTCCAAGGTACCTGACCCGGCCTTGGAGGGACACCCCCAGCCCCTTGACCCTCTCTGTCCCACCACTACGGCTCCAAGGTACCTGGCCTGGCCTGGGACACCCCCAGCCCCTTGACCCTCTCTGTCCCACCACTACGGCTCCAAGGTACCTGGCCTGGCCTGGGTCACCCCCAGCCCCTTGACCCTCTATGTCCCACCACTACGGCTCAAAGGTACCTGGCCTGGGACACCCCCAGCCCCTTGACCATCTCTGTCCCACCACTACGGCTCAAAGGTACCTGGCCTGGGACACCCCCAGCCCCTTGACCCTCTCCGTCCCACCACTACGGCTCCAAGGTACCTGGCCTGGCCTGGGTCACCCCCAGCCCCTTGACCCTCTCTGTCCCACCACTATGGCTCCAAGGTACCTGGCCTGGCCGGGGACACCCCCAGCCCCTTGACCCGCTCTGTCCCACCACTACGGCTCCAAGGTACCTGGCCTGGGTCACCCCCAGCCCCTTGACCCTCTCTGTCCCACCACTACGGCTCAAAGGTACCTGGCCTGGGACACCCCCAGCCCCTTGACCCTCTCTGTCTCACCATTACGGCTCAAAGGTACCTGGCCTGGGACACCCACAGCCCCTTGACCATGTCTGTCCCACCACTACGGCTCCAAGGTACCTGGCCTGGGACACCCCCAGCCCCTTGACCCTCCCTGTACCACCACTACGGCTCAAAGGTACCTGGCCTGGGACACCCCCAGCCCTTTGACCCTCTCTGTCCCACCACTACGGCTCCAAGGTACCTGGCCTGGGACACCCACAGCCCCTTGACCATGTCTGTCCCACCACTACGGCTCCAAGGTACCTGGCCTGGGACACCCCCAGCCGCTTGACCCTCCCTGTACCACCACTACGGCTCCAAGGTACCTGGCCTGGGTCACCCCGAGCCCCTTGACCCTCTCTGTCCCACCACTACGGCTCCAAGGTACCTGGCCTGGCACACCCCCAGCCCCTTGACCCTCTCTGTCCCACCACTACGGCTCAAAGGTACCTGGCCGAGGACACCCCCAGCCCCTTGACCCTCTCTGTCCCACCACTACGGCTCCAAGGTACCTGGCCTGGGACACCCCCAGCCCCTTGACCCTCTCTGTCCCACCACTACCGCTCCAAGGTACCTGGCCTGGGACACCCAGCCCCTTGACCCTCTCTGTCCCACCACTACGGCTCCAAGGTACCTGGCCTGGGACACCCCAGCCCCTTGACCCTCTCTGTCCCACCACTACGGCTCAAAGGTACCTGGCCTGGGACACCCACAGCCCCTTGACCATCTCTGGCCCACCACTACGGCTCCAAGGTACCTGGCCTGGGACACCCCCAGCCCCTTGACCCTCTCTGTCCCACCACTACGGTTCCAAGGTACCTGGCCTGGCCTGGGACACCCCCAGCCCCTTGACCCTCTCTGTCCCACCACTACGGCTCCAAGGTACCTGGCCTGGCCTGGGACACCCCCAGCCCCTTGACCCTCTCTGTCCCACCACTACGGCTCAAAGGTACCTGGCCTGGCCTGGGACACCCCCAGCCCCTTGATCCTCTCTGCCCCACCACTACGGCTCAAAGGTACCTGGCCTGGGACACCCACAGCCCCTTGACCATCTCTGTCCCACCACTACGGCTCCAAGGTACCTGGCCTGGGACACCCACAGCCCCTTGACCCTCTCTGTCCCACCACTACGGCTCCAAGGTACTTAGCCTGGGACACCCACAGCCCCTTGACCCTCTCTGTCCCACCACTACGGCTCCAAGGTACCTGGCCGGGGACACCCCCAGCCCCTTGACCCTCTCTGTCCCACCACTACGGCTCCAAGGTACCTGGCCTGGGACACCCACAGCCCCTTGACCATGTCTGTCCCACCACTACGGCCCCAAGCTACCTGGCCTGGGTCACCCACAGCCCCTTGACCCTCTCTGTCCCACCACTACCGCTCCAAGGTACCTGTCCTGGGACACCCACAGCCGCTTGACCCTCTCTGTCCCACCACTACCGCTCCAAGGTACCTGGCCTGGGACACCCACAGCCCCTTGACCCTCTCTGTCCCACCACTACGGCTCCAAGGTACCTGGCCGGGGACACCCCCAGCCTCTTGACCCTCTCTGTCCCACCACTACGGCTCCAAGGTACCTGGCCTGGGACACCCCTAGCCCCTTGACCCTCTCTGTCCCACCACTACGGCTCCAAGGTACCTGGCCTGGGACACCCCCAGCCTCTTGACCCTCTCTGTCCCACCACTACGGCTCCAAGGTACCTGGCCTGGGACACCCCCAGCCCCTTGACCATCTCTGTCCCACCACTACGGCTCTAAGGTACCTGGCCTGGCCGGGGACACCCCCAGCCCCTTGACCCTCTCTGTCCCACCACTACGGCTCCAAGGTACCTGGCCTGGGACACCCCAGCCCCTGGACCCTCTCTGTCCCACCACTACGGCTCAAAGGTACCTGGCCTGGGACACCCCCAGCCCCTTGACCCTCTCTGTCCCACCACTACGGCTCCAAGGTACCTGGCCTGGGACACCCCCAGCCCCTTGACCATCTCTGTCCCACCACTACGGCTCCAAGGTACCTGGCCTGGGACACCCCAGCCCCTGGACCCTCTCTGTCCCACCACTACGGCTCAAAGGTACCTGGCCTGGCCTGGGACACCCCCAGCTCATTGACCCTCTCTGTCCCACCACTACGGCTCAAAGGTACCTGGCCTGGCCTGGGACACCTTCAGCTCATTGACCCTCTCTGTCCCACCACTACGGCTCAAAGGTACCTGGCCTGGGACACCCACAGCCCCTTGACCATGTCTGTCCCACCACTACGGCTCCAAGGTACCTGGCCTGGGACACCCACAGCCCCTTGAGCCTCTCTGTCCCACCACTACGGCTCCAAGGTACCTGGCCTGGGACACCCCCAGCCCCTGGACCCTCTCTGTCCCACCACTATGGCTCCAAGGTACTTAGCCTGGGACACCCACAGCCCCTTGACCATGTCTGTCCCACCACTACGGCTCCGAGGTACCTGGCCTGGGTCACCCCCAGCCTCTTGACCCTCTCTGTCCCACCACTACCGCTCCAAGGTACCTGGCCTGGGACACCCCAGCCCCTTGACCCTCTCTGTCCCACCACTACGGCTCAAAGGTACCTGGCCTGGGACACCCACAGCCCCTTGACCATCTCTGTCCCACCACTACGGCTCCAAGGTACCTGGCCTGGGACACCCCAGCCCCTTGACCCTCTCTGTCCCACCACTACGGCTCCAAGGTACCTGGCCTGGGACACCCCCAGCCCCTTGACCCTCTCTGTCCCACCACTACGGCTCCAAGGTACCTGGTCTGGGACACCCACAGCCCCTTGACCCTCTCTGTCCCACCGCTACGGCTCAAAGGTACCTGGCCTGGGACACCCACAGCCCCTTGACCATGTCTGTCCCACCACTACGGCTCCAAGGTACCTGGCCTGGGACACCCCCAGCCCCTTGACCCTCTCTGTCCCACCACTACCGCTCCAAGGTACCTGGCCTGGGACACCCAGCCCCTTGACCCTCTCTGTCCCACCACTACGGCTCCAAGGTACCTGGCCTGGGACACCCCAGCCCCTTGACCCTCTCTGTCCCACCACTACGGCTCAAAGGTACCTGGCCTGGGACACCCACAGCCCCTTGACCATCTCTGGCCCACCACTACGGCTCCAAGGTACCTGGCCTGGGACACCCCCAGCCCCTTGACCCTCTCTGTCCCACCACTACGGTTCCAAGGTACCTGGCCTGGCCTGGGACACCCCCAGCCCCTTGACCCTCTCTGTCCCACCACTACGGCTCCAAGGTACCTGGCCTGGCCTGGGACACCCCCAGCCCCTTGACCCTCTCTGTCCCACCACTACGGCTCAAAGGTACCTGGCCTGGCCTGGGACACCCCCAGCCCCTTGATCCTCTCTGCCCCACCACTACGGCTCAAAGGTACCTGGCCTGGGACACCCACAGCCCCTTGACCATCTCTGTCCCACCACTACGGCTCCAAGGTACCTGGCCTGGGACACCCACAGCCCCTTGACCCTCTCTGTCCCACCACTACGGCTCCAAGGTACTTAGCCTGGGACACCCACAGCCCCTTGACCCTCTCTGTCCCACCACTACGGCTCCAAGGTACCTGGCCGGGGACACCCCCAGCCCCTTGACCCTCTCTGTCCCACCACTACGGCTCCAAGGTACCTGGCCTGGGACACCCACAGCCCCTTGACCATGTCTGTCCCACCACTACGGCCCCAAGCTACCTGGCCTGGGTCACCCACAGCCCCTTGACCCTCTCTGTCCCACCACTACCGCTCCAAGGTACCTGTCCTGGGACACCCACAGCCGCTTGACCCTCTCTGTCCCACCACTACCGCTCCAAGGTACCTGGCCTGGGACACCCACAGCCCCTTGACCCTCTCTGTCCCACCACTACGGCTCCAAGGTACCTGGCCGGGGACACCCCCAGCCTCTTGACCCTCTCTGTCCCACCACTACGGCTCCAAGGTACCTGGCCTGGGACACCCCTAGCCCCTTGACCCTCTCTGTCCCACCACTACGGCTCCAAGGTACCTGGCCTGGGACACCCCCAGCCTCTTGACCCTCTCTGTCCCACCACTACGGCTCCAAGGTACCTGGCCTGGGACACCCCCAGCCCCTTGACCATCTCTGTCCCACCACTACGGCTCTAAGGTACCTGGCCTGGCCGGGGACACCCCCAGCCCCTTGACCCTCTCTGTCCCACCACTACGGCTCCAAGGTACCTGGCCTGGGACACCCCAGCCCCTGGACCCTCTCTGTCCCACCACTACGGCTCAAAGGTACCTGGCCTGGGACACCCCCAGCCCCTTGACCCTCTCTGTCCCACCACTACGGCTCCAAGGTACCTGGCCTGGGACACCCCCAGCCCCTTGACCATCTCTGTCCCACCACTACGGCTCCAAGGTACCTGGCCTGGGACACCCCAGCCCCTGGACCCTCTCTGTCCCACCACTACGGCTCAAAGGTACCTGGCCTGGCCTGGGACACCCCCAGCTCATTGACCCTCTCTGTCCCACCACTACGGCTCAAAGGTACCTGGCCTGGCCTGGGACACCTTCAGCTCATTGACCCTCTCTGTCCCACCACTACGGCTCAAAGGTACCTGGCCTGGGACACCCACAGCCCCTTGACCATGTCTGTCCCACCACTACGGCTCCAAGGTACCTGGCCTGGGACACCCACAGCCCCTTGAGCCTCTCTGTCCCACCACTACGGCTCCAAGGTACCTGGCCTGGGACACCCCCAGCCCCTGGACCCTCTCTGTCCCACCACTATGGCTCCAAGGTACTTAGCCTGGGACACCCACAGCCCCTTGACCATGTCTGTCCCACCACTACGGCTCCGAGGTACCTGGCCTGGGTCACCCCCAGCCTCTTGACCCTCTCTGTCCCACCACTACCGCTCCAAGGTACCTGGCCTGGGACACCCCAGCCCCTTGACCCTCTCTGTCCCACCACTACGGCTCAAAGGTACCTGGCCTGGGACACCCACAGCCCCTTGACCATCTCTGTCCCACCACTACGGCTCCAAGGTACCTGGCCTGGGACACCCCAGCCCCTTGACCCTCTCTGTCCCACCACTACGGCTCCAAGGTACCTGGCCTGGGACACCCCCAGCCCCTTGACCCTCTCTGTCCCACCACTACGGCTCCAAGGTACCTGGTCTGGGACACCCACAGCCCCTTGACCCTCTCTGTCCCACCGCTACGGCTCAAAGGTACCTGGCCTGGGACACCCACAGCCCCTTGACCATGTCTGTCCCACCACTACGGCTCCAATGTACCTGGCCGGGGACACCCACAGCCCCTTGACCCTCTCTGTCCCACCACTACGGCTCCAAGGTACCTGGCCTGGGACACCCCCAGCCCCTTGACCCTCTCTGTCCCACCACTATGGCTCCAAGGTACTTAGCCTGGGACACCCACAGCCCCTTGACCCTCTCCGTCCCACCACTACGGCTCTAAGGTACCTGGCCTGGCCGGGGACACCCCCAGCCCCTTGACCCTCTCTGTCCCACCACTACGGCTCAAAGGTACCTGGCCTGGCCTGGGACACCCCCAGCTCATTGACCCTCTCTGTCCCACCACTACGGCTCAAAGGTACCTGGCCTGGGACACCCACAGCCCCTTGACCATGTCTGTCCCACCACTACGGCTCCAATGTACCTGGCCTGGGACACCCACAGCCCCTTGACCCTCTCTGTCCCACCACTACGGCTCCAAGGTACCTGGCCTGGGATACCCCCAGCCCCTGGACCCTCTCTGTCCCACCACTATGGCTCCAAGGTACTTAGCCTGGGACACCCACAGCCCCTTGACCCTCTCCGTCCCACCACTACGGCTCTAAGGTACCTGGCCTGGCCGGGGACACCCCCAGCCCCTTGACCCTCTCTGTCCCACCACTACGGCTCAAAGGTACCTGGCCTGGGACACCCCCAGCCCCTTGACCCTCTCTGTCCCACCACTACGGCTCCAAGGTACCTGGCCTAGGACACCTACAGCGGAAACACGGTCAGAAATACAGACGTATCTTAGACATGGACATCTCAGACATACACCTTCTCCACCTAACTTTAAACAAGGTTATCTCACCTATTGTCGAATATCTCGCGTTACAGTGTAACGCCTTGACGATACCTCTGTTACAGTGTAACGCCTTGACAATACCGCTGTTACAGTTCAAAGTCTTGACAATACCTCTGTTACAGTGTAACGCCTTGAAAATACCGCTGTTGCAGTTCAAAGCCTTGACAATACCTCTGTTACAGTGTAACACCTTGACAATATCGCTGTTACTGTTCAACGCCTTGCCAATCCTCTCAATTCAAGACCTTGACAAAACCTGTTTTAATTCCACGCCATGGCAATACCTCTGTTGTAATTCCACGTCATGGCAATTGTCTAACGCCTTGCTAGTTTTGCCATTGCTTCAGCACGTTGATGCTGTGTTGTATACACCACATTCACGTGCTGACAATACCTTGAATTGTCGCTGTCACTATCTCACGGCGCTCGCCACGAGCTACACATAACTACGGACAATAACACTTATAACCAGCCCTCACGTTCATTGACAGTACACGTGTGGGGAGCAGTTGTGAAACGAGTGCGGTTAGCACATTGGCGGAAGGCCGGCCTCCTCGCAGTGCTGTATTACTCCGCCGCGGGGCATGCCTTAACGCCGCCCCGGGGTGACCGCACCGTGTGATGCGGTCAGCGGTATGCACCACCTCCGTCCAGTGTATCCTTCCGCGGCTCTCACCTTTGACCCCGGTACCCCCAGGCCATCGCATGGCCGGAGTGCCTGACGTGCCCTCTAGGGTATTGAACCTCCAAGCTCGATAACTATGTCACCTATGGTGTCGATGGGCCGGGGAGGGCAGGGGGGCGGGGGGCAGGGGGGGGGGGGGGGCTCCATTTTTTGTGGTTTCGTGGAATGACGGAGAGCGAAGATTAATTTATCGGGTTTTTGGGGTTATTTTTTATAAACCAGTTTTTTGCTTGATGTTCGCCTGATAGGGACGCCAGCGGGCAAGGTCACCTTTGTCACCTACAGTATTAGTCATCGTAGTATTGAGTCTCATGTCAAGGGCCGACCCTATGATTTACGTTGCAAACCACGTGGGGGTGGGTCACTCTTTGGGTGCATGTGGCCCTCCGTTTATACCATTAAAAAGTTCAACATATATGTTTTATTACAAAGTTTAATACGTATCTTTACATCCAAGATGATGGCCTTTGGAGGAAAGATTTTGCAGGAAGAAGGCCTTTCTATTAAATATGTCCTCACAAACAAAAGCTAGGCGAGTGCGATTGCCTTTATAACGTAAGCAGACTTCATGCAGCCGATGATGTTGTGCTTAGAGTCCCAGACCAAGAAAACTTTAACGGTGCAAGACGCGGGAAGGGAACTATTTCATCCAATGTCACTCATATTTCATCCAGTGTTACTCACATGTCATCCAATGTTACCCACACGCTATTTCATCCAATGTTACTCACATTTCATCCAATGTTACCCACACGCTATTTCATCCAATGTTACTCACATTTCATCCAATGTTACCCACACGCTATTTCATCCAATGATATTTACACGTGACCCCCGGGGACAAGGCTCCGCTCTTCCCTTCCTTCTCCCATTGGCGCGATATGACCAGAACTGGTTAAAGCGTCCTGAATATACAACTAATCGTCCAATGTTGTTTACACGCTTTTCATTCAGTGCTATTTACCTGATGTTATTTACGCGCTGGTTACTATTCAGTTCACTGTTTCAGTTCTACGCACGAGACGCAAATAGTACCTACACAACAGTGGAGACCCGTGACCCGTTCATGTCACGTGTCATCGGTCAGAGACAAGAGTTGTCTTTCTTTGACGTTAAACTGGCGAACAATGCATACTGCCAAGGTGAGATCTGTGTGTGTGACGCGAGATATGTGCGTGCGACGCGAGATCTGTGTGTGTGACGCGAGATCTATGTGTGTGTGACGCGAGATCTGTGTGTGTGACGCGAGATCTCTGTGTGTGACGCGAGATCTGTGTGTGTGACGCGAGATCTCTGTGTGTGACGCGAGATCTGTGTGTGTGACGCGAGATCTCTGTGTGTGACGCGAGATGTGTGTGTGACGCGAGATCTCTGTGTGTGACGCGAGATCTGTGTGTTTGACGCGAGATCTCTGTGTGTGACGCGAGATCTCTGCGTGTGACTCGTTGTATTGCAAGTCGGGGAACCTGACTAAAGGTAATGGACAGTGAATTACTCCATTGTGGAAATAAGGGGCCATTGACATTACCCCACGCGATATAACAGTCTGCTATTGATCATTTTTCAACTGATCATTTGATCATAAGATATTAAATTATTATTTTAAAATAGGGCAGGCACTCTGTACCAAGGGAAATTGCAATGTAACCAGGAATATAACTGAGAATGCAAGGTTGAATGATTATTTAAAATGGCATTGCATAGTAAATGTAACATAGGGAAGTGTTAAGTGCAGTAAATATATATTGTTCAAATAAAAAATATAACATTTAACATTATATTTGTAGAGTAAATATTTAACTTAAAATTTGTAAAGTAAAGATTGAATATTAAAAGGGTAAAGTAAATATTTAATCTTAAATTTGTGGCACACGTAATGATCGCTGTTGTATCGTGTGTACATTTAGTTCCTCTGTCATTCGCCAGGACTGTGTAGTTCCTATGGCATTCAGGTGGCCGCGCCCTGTCAGCGAGATGGCTACCAGGACCCGCTCAACTGCTACCGCTGTCGGTGTCCTGATGGCTTCGGGGGAACCTACTGCGAGACAGTGGCCCCCAGTGTTAACGGTATGTAACCCAGTGTTAACGGTATGTAACCCAGTGTTAACGGTATGTAACCCAGTGTTAACGGTATGTAACCCAGTATCCACAGTATGTACCCCAGTGTCCGTGGTATGTACCCCAGTGTCCGAGGTTTGTACCCCAGTGTCCACGGTATGTGCCCCAGTGTCCCCGGTATGTACCCCAGTGTCCACGGTATGTACCCCAGTGTCCACGGCATGTACCCCAGTGTCCAGAGTACGTACTCCAGTGTCCAGAGTATGTACCCCAGTGTCCAGAGTATGTACCCCAGTGTTAACGGTATGTAACCCAGTGTCCAGAGTATATACCCCAGTGTTAACGGTATGCAACCCAGTGTCCAGAGTATATACCCCAGTGTCCGAGGTATGTACCCTAGTATCCACAGGATGTACCCCAGTGTCCACAGTATGTACCCTATTGTCCAGGGTATGTACCCCAGGGTCCACGGTATGCACCCTAGTGTCCACGGTATGTACCCCAGTGTCCCCGGTATGTACCCCAGTGTCCACGGTATGTGCCGCAGTGTCCGTGGTATGTACCCCAGTGTCCACAGTATGTCCCCCAGTGTCCACGGTATGTGCCGCAGTGTCCCCGGTATGTACCCCAGTGTCCACGGTATGTGCCGCAGTGTCCGTGGTATGTACACCAGTGTCGACGGTATGTACCTTAGTGTCCACGGTATGTACCCAAGTGTCCTCGGTATGTACCCCAGTGTCCGAGGTATGTACCCCAGTGTCCGTGGTATGTGCCCCAGTGTCGACGGTATGTACCCCAGTGTCCAGGGTATGTACCACAGTGTCCAGGGTATGTACCACAGTGTCTGTGGTATGTACCCCGGTGTCCACGGTATGTACCCCAGTGTCCACGCTACATACCCTAGTGTCCACGGTATGTACCACAGTGTCCACGGTATGTACCTCAGTGTCCGTGGTATGTACCCCAGTGTCCTCGGTATGTGCCCCAGTGTCCACGCTACGTACCCTAGTGTCCACGGTATGTACCACAGTGTCCACGGTATGTACCTTAGTGTCCACGGTATGTACCCCAGTGTCCACGGTATGTGCCCCAGTGTCCCCGGTATGTACCCTAGTGTCCACGGTATGTACCACAGTGTCCGTGGTATGTACCCCGGTGTCCACGGTATGTACCCCAGTGTCCACGCTACGTACCCTAGTGTCCACGGTATGTACCACAGTGTCCACGGTATGTACCTCAGTGTCCACGGTATGTACCCTAGTGTTCACGGTATGTACCCCAGTGTCCAGGGTATGTTCCCCAGTGTCCACGCAACGTACCCCGGGGTCCACGGTATGTACCCCAGTTTCCACGGTATGCACCCCAATGTCCGTGGTATGTACCCCAGTGTCCACGGTATGTACCCTAGTGTCCGTGGTATGTACCCCAGTGTTCTAGGCATGTACCTCAGTGTCCATGGTATGTACCCCAGTGTCCGTGGTATGTACTCCAGTGTCCGTGGTATGTACATCAGTGCCCGTGGTATGTATCCCAGTGTTCGTGGCATGTACCCAAGTGTCCGTGGTATGTACCTCAGTGTCCGTGGTGTGTGCCCCAGTGTCCGTGGCATTCACCCCAGTGTCCGTGGTATGTACCCCAGTGTCCACGGTATGTAACCGAGTGTCCACAGTATGCTACCCGATGTCCAAAGTATGTTATCCAGTGTTCACGGTATGTAACCCTGTATCCATGGTATGTACCTCAGTGTCCACGGTATGTACCACATTGTCCACGGTATGTACCACAGTGTCCTCGGTATGTAACCCAGTTTTCTTGGTATGTACCCCACTGTGTCCAGGGTATGTACCTCAGTTTCCGCGGTATATACTCCGGTGTCTATAGTATGTTACCCAGTGGTCACGGTATGTACCACAGTGTCCACGGTATGTACCCCAGTGTCCAAGGTATGTACCCCAGTGTCCACGGTGTGTACCCCAGTGTCCACGGTATGTACTCCAGTGTCCACGGTATGTACCCCAGTGTCCATGGTGTGTACCCCAGTGTCCGTGGTATGTACTCCAGTGTCCACGGTATGTACCCCAGTGTCCACGGTATATACCCCAGTGTCCACGGTATGTGCCCCAGTGTCCACGGTATGTACTCCAGTGTCCCCGGTATGTACCCCAGTGTCCATGGTGTGTACCCCAGTGTCCGTGGTACGTACCCCAGTGTCCGTGGCATGCACCCTAGTGTCCGCGGTATGTCGCTCAGTGTCCGGGGTATGTACCCTAGTGTCTGTGGCATGCACCCCAGTGTCCACGGTATGTGGCCCAGTGTCCGTGGTATGTGCGCCAGTGTCCACGGTATGTGCCCCAGTGTCCCCGGTATGTACCCTAGTGTCCACGGTATGTACCCCAGTGTCCGTGGTATGTACGCCAGTGTCCACGGTATGTGGCCCAGTGTCCGTGGTATGTGCGCCAGTGTCCACGGTATGTGCCCCAGTGTGCCCGGTATGTACCCTAGTGTCCACGGTATGTACCCCAGTGTGCCCGGTATGTACCCTAGTGTCCACGGTATGTACCCCAGTGTCCGTGGCATGCACCCCAGTGTCCACGGTATGTGGCCCAGTGTCCGTGGTATGTGCGCCAGTGTCCACGGTATGTGCCCCAGTGTGCCCGGTATGTACCCTAGTGTCCACGGTATGTACCCCAGTGTGCCCGGTATGTACCCTAGTGTCCACGGTATGTACCCCAGTGCCCGTGGTATGTACCCCAGTGTCCACGGTATGTACCCCAGTGTCCACGCTACGTACCCCAGTGTCCGTGTTATGTACCCCAGTGTCCACGGTATGTACCCTAGTGTCCACGGTATGTACCCCAGTGTCCACGGTATGTCCGTGGTATGTACGCCAGTGTCCATGGTATGTGCCCCAGTGTCCCCGGTATGTACCCTAGTGTCCACGGTATGTACCACAGTGTCCGTGGTATGTACCCCGGTGTCCACGGTATGTACCCCGGTGTCCACGGTATGTACCCCAGTGTCCACGGTATGTGGCCCAGTGTCCCCGGTATGTACCCTAGTGTCCACGGTATGTACCACAGTGTCCACGGTATGTACCCCAGTGTCCCCGGTATGTACCCTAGTGTCCACGGGATGTACCACAGTGTCCGTGGTATGTACTCCAGTGTCCACGGTATGTACCCCAGTGTCCACGGTATATACCCCAGTGTCCGTGGTATGTACTCCAGTGTCCGTGGTATGTACCCCAGTGTCCGTGGCATGCACCCTAGTGTCCACGGTATATCGCCCAGTGTCCGGGGTATGTACCCCAGTGTCCGTGGCATGTGGCCCAGTGTCCACGGTATGTCGGCCAGTGTACACGGTATGTGGCCCAGTGTCCGTGGTATGTACTCCAGTGTCCGTGGTATGTACCCCAGTGTCCGTGGCATGCACCCTAGTGTCCACGGTATATCGCCCAGTGTCCGGGGTATGTACCCCAGTGTCCGTGGCATGTGGCCCAGTGTCCACGGTATGTCGGCCAGTGTACACGGTATGTACCCCAGTGTCCGTGGTATGTACCGCTGTGTCCGTGGTATGTAACCCAGTGTCCGAGGTATGTACCCCAGTGTCCGTGATATGTACCCCAGTGTCCACGGTATGTACCCTAGTGTCCACGGTATGTACGCCAGTGTCCACCGTATGTGCCCCAGTGTCCCCAGTATGTACCCTAGTGTCCAGGTTATGTACCCCAGTGTCCGTGGTTAGTACCATAGTGTCTACGGTATGTACCCCAGTGTCCACGCTACGTACCCCAGTGTCCGTGGTATGTATCCCAGTGTCCACGGTATGTACCCTAGTGTCTACGGTATGTATCCCAGTGTCCACGGTATGAACACCAGTGTCCGTGGTATGTACGCCAGTGTCCACGGTATGTGCCCCAGTGTCCCCGGTATGTACCTTGGTGTCCACGGTATGTACCCCAGTGTCCGTGGTATGTACGCCAGTGTCCACGGTATGTGCCCCAGTGTGCCCGGTATGTACCCTAGTGTCCAGGGTATGTACCCAGTGTCCGTGGTATGTACCCCATTGTCCACGGTATGTACCCCAGTGTCCACGCTACGTACCCCAGTGTCCGTGTTATGTACCCCAGTGTCCACGGTATGTACCCTAGTGTCCACGGTATGTACCCCAGTGTCCACGGTATGTGCCCCAGTGTGCCCGGTATGTACCCTAGTGTCCAGGGTATGTACCCAGTGTCCGTGGTATGTACCCCATTGTCCACGGTATGTACCCCAGTGTCCACGCTACGTACCCCAGTGTCCGTGTTATGTACCCCAGTGTCCACGGTATGTACCCCAGTGTCCGTGGTATGTACGCCAGTGTCCACGGTATGTGCCCCAGTGTCCCCGGTATGTACCCCAGTGTCCACGGTATGTACCCCAGTGTCCACGGTATGTACCCCAGTGTCCGAGGTATGTATCCCAGTATCCAGGGTATGTACCCCAGTGTCCAGATTATGTACCCCAGTGTCCGAGGTATGTACCCCAGTGTCCACGGTTTGTACCCCAGTGTCCACGGTATGTGCCCCAGTGTCCCCGGTATGTACCCCAGTGTCCACGGTATGTACCCCAGTGTCCGAGGTATGTATCCAAGTGTCCAGGGTATGTACCCCAGTGTCCACGGTATGTACCCCAGTGTCCACGCTACGTTACCCCAGTGTCCACGCTACGTTACCCCAGTGTCCGTGGTATGTACCCCAGTGTCCACGCTATGTACCCCAGTGCCCGTGGTATGTACCCCAGTGTCCACGGTATGTGCCCCAGTGTCCACGGTATGTGCCCCAGTGTCCACGGTATGTACCCTAGTGTCCAGGGTATGTACCCAGTGTCCGTGGTATGTACCCCATTGTCCACGGTATGTACCCCAGTGTCCACGCTACGTACCCCAGTGTCCGTGTTATGTACCCCAGTGTCCACGGTATGTACCCCAGTGTCCGTGGTATGTACGCCAGTGTCCACGGTATGTGCCCCAGTGTCCCCGGTATGTACCCCAGTGTCCACGGTATGTACCCCAGTGTCCACGGTATGTACCCCAGTGTCCGAGGTATGTATCCCAGTATCCAGGGTATGTACCCCAGTGTCCAGATTATGTACCCCAGTGTCCGAGGTATGTACCCCAGTGTCCACGGTATGTACCCCAGTGTCCACGGTATGTACCCCAGTGTCCGAGGTATGTATCCAAGTGTCCAGGGTATGTACCCCAGTGTCCACGGTATGTACCCCAGTGTCCACGCTACGTTACCCCAGTGTCCACGCTACGTTACCCCAGTGTCCGTGGTATGTACCCCAGTGTCCACGCTATGTACCCCAGTGCCCGTGGTATGTACCCCAGTGTCCACGGTATGTGCCCCAGTGTCCACGGTATGTACCCCAGTGTCCACGGTATGTACCCCAGTGTCCGAGGTATGTATCCCAGTATCCAGGGTATGTACCCCAGTGTCCAGATTATGTACCCCAGTGTCCGAGGTATGTACCCCAGTGTCCACGGTTTGTACCCCAGTGTCCACGGTATGTACCCCAGTGTCCACGGTATGTGCCCCAGTGTCCCCGGTATGTACCCCAGTGTCCACGGTATGTACCCCAGTGTCCGAGGTATGTATCCAAGTGTCCAGGGTATGTACCCCAGTGTCCACGGTATGTACCCCAGTGTCCACGCTACGTTACCCCAGTGTCCACGCTACGTTACCCCAGTGTCCGTGGTATGTACCCCAGTGTCCACGCTATGTACCCCAGTGCCCGTGGTATGTACCCCAGTGTCCACGCTACGTTACCCCACTGTCCGTGGTATGTAACCCAGTGTCCACGGTATCTACCCGAGTGTCCACGCTACGTTACCCCAGTGTCCGTGGTGTGTACCCCAGTGTCCACGCTATGTACCCCAGTGTCCCCGGTATGTTCCCTAGTGTCCACGGTATGCACCCCAATGTCCGTGGTTTGTACTCTAGTGTCCACGGAATGTACCCCAATGTCCACGGTATGCAACCCAGTGTCCAGAATATGTACCCCATTGTCCAGGGTATGTACCCCAGTGTCCACGGTATGTACCCCAGTGTCCAGGGTATGTACCCCAGTGTCCAGGGTATGTACCCCAGTGTCCACGGTATGTACCCCAGTGTCCAGGGTATGTGCCTCAGTGTCCAGGGTATGTACCCCAGTGTCCAGGGTATGTACCCCAGTGTCCACGGTATGTCGCCCAGTGTCCGTGGTATGTACCCCAGTGTCCAGGGTATGTACCCGAGTGTACCCCATAGCCCCCATTGCCCCTATCCCCAAGTGTCCGGTGGTGATGTCTGTTGATTGCGTGTTACATGCGTATGACGTCAGTCTGTACATTATCACTATCACTCTCATTGTGTCATCCACTTCTATGTGACGATTTTGTCTTGACAGCGATGACCCTGACCCTGACCCTGACCCTGACCCTGACCCTGACCCTGACCCTGACCCTGACCCTGACTCCGACCCTGGTGTGTTCACCTTCCCCATGTGTTTGTTGCAGCGTATTGCGGAGGGGTGCTGGACGCTCGTTACAACGGCACAATATACTCACCGGGCTACCCGACACCCGGCTACCACCCTGACATCCAATGCAGCTGGCTCATTAAGGTACGTTACACCAGGGGGCGGGGGGGGGGGCGGGGTGGGGGGAGTGGGGGAGGGGGCACCCGGGTACCACCCTGACATCCAATGCAGCTGGCTCATCCCCAGGGCAGCCACATCTATCGGATCTCTGTATATTTCAGGGTCCCCAGGGCAGCCATATCTATCGGATCTCTGTATGTTTCAGGGTCCCCAGGGCAGCCATATCTATCGGATCTCTGTATATTTCAGGGTCCCCAGGGCAGCCATATCTATCGGATCTCTGTATATTTCAGGGTCCCCAGGGCAGCCATATCTATCGGATCTCTGTATATTTCAGGGTCCCCAGGGCAGCCATATCTATCGGATCTGTATATTTCAGGGTCCCCAGGGCAGCCATATCTATCGGATCTCTGTATATTTCAGGGTCCCCAGGGCAGCCACATCTATCGGATCTCTGTATATTTCAGGGTCCCCAGGGCAGCCACATCTATCGGATCTCTGTATATTTCAGGGTCCCCAGGGCAGCCATATCTATCGGATCTCTGTATATTTCAGGGTCCCCAGGGCAGCCACATCTATCGGATCTCTGTATATTTCAGGGTCCCCAGGGCAGCCACATCTATTTGGAGTTCATCGACACGTTTGGCGTGGCGTGTCACGTGGACGTCTGCAAGGACTTTGTGGAGGTGCGCTACAACACCAGCCTCGCTCTCACCGGACCCCGGTAGGTGGCGCCACCACTCAGCCACGCGTAGTTCAAATCTTCCCACAGTGAGGCGCCACTGCATAATGTTAGGAATTATTTATGTATGAAGACAGCCTTTTGATTTAATTTTTATTTGATAAAAATGTTTTCCTATATTATCGTAATGTCATGTAAGGACTATAAATGCGGGAGAAAACAGTATATATTATCGCTGCATATATGTGTTTTAAAGACTAAGAGAATACCGGTAGTCCCAAAATTGAAATTAGCATCCCCTTTCGCGTAAACATCAAGACTTAGTATAGGCTTTATAAACACCAATTCCTTGTTTTGCCTAGAGTGAGCTGGGGGACACATTAAGGTCCAATGTTGTTTAAAAAACACGCCTCAAGCCTCCTTGCTTTTCTTCGTGGCCCCGTAGCCAGCCAGGGGCCTAACGGCACGTGGATCGATGGTTCGAGCCCCGATGTGGCAATGTCTGTGTTGTCGCAGGATAAAGATAAATGTCCTTCTTCGCAAAGAGGAGGAGGTTACCCCCGGGGACATGGCTCCACTCTCCCATCCTTCTCCCATTGGTTAAGGCGTCCTAAATATACAACCGACCAGCCGTATCTAACCCGTTCTGCCCACCCCCCTCCCTGCCCTGACAGGTTTTGCTGCGATGACCCCCCTCGCCACCCGCTGCGCTCTGACACACAGGAGATGCTGGTTCTGTTCCGGTCCTTCAGGGAAGCCAGGACCTGTGACGACCTCAAGTTTCCCTCCAAGTGTAAACAGATCTACAACGGCTTCAAGGCCAAGTACTACATGAGTAAGTCACGTGACCTTCAAGGCCATGTACTACACGAGTAAGTCACGTGACCTTCAAGGCCATGTACTACACGAGTAAGTCACGTGACCTTCAAGGCCATGTACTACACGAGTAAGTCACGTGACCATCAAGGCCATGTACTACACGAGTAAGTCACGTGACCTTCAAGGCCATGTACTACACGAGTAAGTCGCGTGACCTTCAAGGCCATGTACTACACGAGTAAGTCACATGACCTTCAAGGCCATGTACTACACGAGTAAGTCATGTGACCTTCAAGGTCATGTACTACACGAGTAAGTCACGTGACCTTCAAGGCCAAGTACTACACGAGTAAGTAACGTGACCTTCAAGGCCATGTACTACACGAGTAAGTCACATGACCTTCAAGGCCATGTACTACACGAGTAAGTCATGTGACCTTCAAGGCCATGTACTACACGAGTAAGTCACGTGACCTCCGAGGCCATGTACTACACGAGTAAGTCACATGACCTTTAAGGCCATGCACTAAACGCGTAAGTCATGTGACCTTCAAGGCCATGTACTACACGAGTAAGTCACGTGACCTTCAAGGCCATGCACTCCACGAGTAAGTCACGTGATCTTCAAGGCCATGTACAACATGAGTAAGCCACGTGATCTGTGATATATAAACTGGCGTCAAGGCCAAGTACTTTTGGAGTAAGTCGTGGGCTATGGGATTAGGTATTCCATTGGCTGTAACACCAGACGTACATGCGACGTCATTCTCGTTGTTATCCAGATTTTGAAGGGTGGGACAGCTGATGCAGGGAAAAGATATATTTCAGGGGAATAACGTAAAATATATTCGGAATCATTAAATGTTTATCTTACAATTCAATTGTAGTTAGTCTGAAGAGTCGGCTTGACACCGCATTTGTGAAAAAATATATGTTAGCATCATACCCCATCTCAACACTAGTTCGGTACATAGTGCATGGGTAAAACTTGGCATTCAGCTAAAAACTGGTTGTAAACTCTATTAAGCATCCATCAATTATTATTCAGCATTCAGTGAATGTTATCGTAAATGTCCTTCATATTGTGATCGCCTTGTTATCGTTTGTCACAACCTCAATAAAGGATTATTACTTTGTATTTTACATCAAATTCGCTTCCTTCTACATTAGGTTCTTTTCACGAAGAGATAATGGACAGATATCAATAAATGATAATTCAATAATATAAACGGTTGCTATGGTTACAGAGTCCTGTGGCGGTTGTTCAAGCACGGATCCCACGCAGAGCGCATGCGTGCGGCGGTTGTCCTACACATGCGCACAGTCATGGACAGAGAAAGTCAAGATAGACTGTCCACAGTGGTGGTACACCCAGGGCTGTGGTGAGAGGTGGGTACTTACAGGACAGAATAGACTGTCCACAGTGGTGGTGCACCCAGGGTTGTGGTGAGAGGTGGGTGCTTACAGGACAGAATAGACTGTTCACAGTGGTGGTGCACCCAGGGTTGTGGTGAGAGGTGGGTGATAACAGCCCATAGGGCTATAAAGTCTCGTTCGCCTAGAAAACCTGTTTACTCATTTTGGGGACAAACAAACGAAGCACGTGTTCGGAACCAGTTATCTGTGACATAGTCGTGACGTATATGTTACGCAAAGACAGAGACAGGGAACCAGACTACCTGCGCAAAACCCAGGACTGTGACGTCACTCGCTGTTTGGGGAACTCACGAACTAAATTTAGAACGCTATTTTAAGCCTTTGGTTGTTGTGAAGACGGATATTTCATTGTATATTCGGAAAGTTCTGCCCTTCATCGCCTCCAAATATTTTAACGTATACCTCCCATAGCCATGTTTAGTGAAATGGGACTCATAGTCTTTAGAATAAACCTGGAAAGAAATTGACTTATACCTGCCTATATACTTCAACATGGAGCAGGTGTGTTTGTTTGTCCCCAAAACAGAAATCTCTCGGCCCGATCACGAGAACTGTATAGCCATATAACCTGTCGTTAGTGCCACATGTTGTGTTATTCTGGGTTATTTCTTGATAATTTTGTGAAGCTGCGGATGTGAAATAATTGTTCAATGGTAAATACACAAAAATAAAAAATAAATAAATAATAATATGAAATTAATATGAAAAATATTGCAGTATACAATAACGGTAGACGTTGAACTTTCCCATGCTGTTTCATGTCATAAAATTTTTCTCTCCCGATGTAGAACGGTGACCAAGATGAGGTACGCCACGTGTTTCCGTGACGACCTGTACTGCTGCAGTCGTTACTACCTAGACGGCAAGGTGTGCCGAGGTCAGTCAACCAGTCACATATATGACCAATAATCTGCTAGAAAAATAGTGATCTCTATTATTATTATGACATAATCTGCTAGATATCTACAATATATAATCCGAAATGTGAGATAACTTGCTAGAAATCTAAATGTTTATCAAAGATCATACACAGTCTGCTAGCCGTCTACATTATATCGCCAGAGGTGTAAGATAAACTGCCATGAATCTACAAATGTAGCCAAATATATGAGATAATCAGCCGGAAATGTACAATATGTTTTTTCCGTTGCCAGTGACGACCCAGGCCCCTCCTCAGGGAGGGTCTTCAGCCGCCTCGCCCGGTCACGGGGATACGGGGGGCGAGGGAGGGGGCGCCGGGCTGGCCCTGCCCCTGTGGACGGACTGGGGGGAGTGGACGGCCTGCTCGCGCACCTGTGGGGGCGGAGTCATGGTGCGCACGCGCAAGTGCCTCGCGTGGGGATCCTGTGGGTGAGTAACGTGACGCATGCGCAAAGGCTTCTCAAGTAGGTCCACACCCTGATATGCAGCCTGATATGGCGTTGTGAGGTACACTTGTTATTTAGACTAACTAACATGAAAAGGAAATATGAAAAGGAAATATAAAAAGGAAATGTAGTTAACTTGTAGTTAACAACGACACGTCATGTAGTTAACAATGACGTGTCAAGAAGTCAACAATGACACGTCATGAAGTCAACAATGACACGTCATGAAATCAACAATGACACGTATGTATGTAATTACAATTGTGCGGCATTTATTGAGCAATTATACGTCATTCCGTCGTTATGACGACGCCTTTAAACCATTCATGACCACGTGATCAAGCCGTCCGCAGTAAATAGACCAGTCAGCATGCCTTGGCCGTCTGGGTTGGCACTACACCAGGGATGTACCGTCAAATATCGTTAGACAATACACTGGCTACCATGCGATCACCACCATCTCGCTGATGAGGGGCCGGCCCGATAGCTCAGTGGGCTGGAGCGCTCGCATTGAGTGTTCTGGCCACCTGAGAGCTTAACGGCAAGTGGATCGGTGGTTCGAGCCCCGCTGTGGCCATGTCTGTGTGGTCGCAGGTTAAAGATCCCATGTCCCTCTTCGCAAATAGTAGGGGGTTACCCCCGGGGACATGGCTCCACTGTCCCTTCCTTCTTCCATTGACGCGATATGACCAAACGTGGATAAAGCGCCCTGAATAGCCAACTAACCCAAGCCAACGAAAACGTCTTTGTTTCACATAAGCAAGAATGCTTGGTAAGATGGCCCTGGCTAGCACTTCATCATTCCTTATTTAGGGTAACATCAAAAGGAAACATTAAAAGGAACGTTTCATGTTATTTAGGCAACCGTGAAGGTTCATTTCTCTCACCTCGGTCCCCCCCCCCTCAGGTCCAGTAACATCCAAGTTGACACGCGGCCCTGCAGCCAGCAGCCATGCTACCAGCGATGTCAGGTCCAGCGGAAGATCCTCTGTGACGTGTGGAAGACCTGCACCAGGTAACTAGGGGGTCTCTCAGTGCCTTGGTAGAGGGGTGGGAGGGGTGGGGTGGAGGACATGCACAAGGTAACTAGGGGGTCTGTCAGAGCGTTGGTGGAGGGGTGGGAGAGGGAGGGGTAGAAGGTAACTAGGGGGTCTTCCATAGCCTTGGTGGAGGGGTGGGAGGGGGAGGGGTGGAAGGTAACTAGGGGGTCTCTCAGAGCCCTGGGGGTGGGGTGGGAGGGGGAGGGGGGGAAGGTAACTAGGGGGTCTCTCAGTGCATTGGTGGAGGGGTGAGAGAGGGAGGGGTGGGGGGGGGTGACGACCTGCACCAGGTGAAGGGGGGGCCCCCACAGCTGTGGTGGAGGGTGACAGGGGGAGGAACGTGAATGCCATAACTTTGAATATGACCCACCAACTTTATTCTGCCGGCAATAAATTGACTTGCGAGCAGCAGCAAACAATCTGTCACCATATTTGTTCCTAATAACATGTCCCCGGGCCACTTTCAGAACGGTCTCCGAGCTGTGCAACCCCTACTGCAATGACGGACAGTTCCTCCACGGCAACCAGTGCGTGCCACGTGGTGCCTGAGCGATAATAGGGGGCCGGGTCTACCCGAGGTCCGTTACGACAACGACGGACAGTTCCTACACGGCAACCAGTGCGTGCCACGTGGTGGCTGGGCGATAATACCGTTACCCCACTGCTTGGCCGTGTTCTTTCAATTTCTCAGTTGGTGTATGGTACTCTGGCGTCCTTTCACAAGTGCTATTATTGTATCGTGACAGCTGACGTGTACTCCGTCTGTATATTTATAGGACAAATCTCGGTGTATATATTTTGTTTGGTCCCAGCAACTGCAAAGTGACATTGTTACTATAAGAATATAGCAAGAATGGAGAAGGTTAGGGGAGAAGTCTACTGTACAGCTTACAAAATGGGTGACTCGAAGGCAGTAAAGAACTATGCCTGTGATTTGTGATAGGCTCAATGTGTCCATGTGTATAAATTGATGACTCGATGGACGCTTCTGTAGGCAGGTAAGGGGGAAGGGGGGGTGGGGGGGGGGGAGGGGCAACCATACTGTAGCGAGAGGTGTGCACTGTCGATACCGATGTTTATGGCGGGCAATTCTTACATGTATTCCCTTTTTCTTGAATTTAATTCTTCATATCAACAACGAAATTCTTGATATCAACAATGTAATTATAATATCAATAATTAGGGAATAAATTTAAGAATAGCCCGCCATAGATGTCTGCGCACGACATCCTTGCAGATATCATCATAAAAGGTAGACACAGACAGATACCTACAACACATGTATAGACGTCTAAATACAATCTGGATGCTAACGTCTGAATACGTAATATAGAATACAGGCGCCTATATCCAACATATATATCATTATATAGATACAGAGGTCTTTAAAAGAGTAATGTATAGACGTCTATATATACAATACATACATACGTGTGAATACAGTATTGATGCAGGTGTCCATCCCAAAAACAGATACGTGTATGTGAATACAGTGTCGACACAGATGTTCATACACATGACAGAGGTCTGAATATAATAATATAAAGACAGCTATACCTACATATGGTATTCAGACGTCGGAATTGCATAAAATATATATTTATACAGACGCATGTATCAAATTTGTATTCAAACAGACGTGTGCATACAATACAGATGTGCAAATACACATTTGACACATATGTGAATACGCATTTGATACAGATGTGAATACACATTTGATACAGATGTGAATACACATTTGATACAGATGTGAATACATTTGATACAGATGTGAATACATTTGATACAGATGTGAAGTCAACGTTGATGCAGATGTGAATGCACATTTTTATACAGATGCGAATACCCATTTGATACAGATGTGAATACAGATTTGATACAAATGTGAATACACATTTGATACAGATGTAAATACACATTTGATACAGATGTGAATACACATGTGAATACACATTTGATACAGATGTAAAATCAAATTTGATGCAGTCGTCTGTATACAACAGATGTGTACATATATAGTTGATACGGACGTCTGTATGTTAATTTCAATTGATAACTACATACCTCTGCATGCAATACGAACGTGTGCATACCATATTTAGGTACTGATGTCCACCGTCTCCGAGGTGTTAGTAGTTGACCTTTGTCAAGGCTTAAGAAGCGAACATTGTGGGGGAGGTAAAGTGTGGTGCTATAGAACAGAAGCTTTGTCGGTCAGTATTTATTAGTCTCAGACGTCTTAGATCTAGGCCTCACCGAATATTCCAAGAGTTTTTGTCTCTCGTAGCACTGTTTATCGGATGTGAACACAGAGACGCATCTCAATGTATATGTATTTAACATATGACATGACATGATATGAAATAGACTTGGCACCCCAATGTTGTGCGCGACCTTTAAGTAAAAGTATCCGACAAGTCTTTCATTGAACCGACTCGGTTCTACGGGCAGTCTTTCCTATGAGCAGTTTCTGTTCTACGGGCAGTCTTTCCTATGAGCAGTTTCTGTTCTACGGGTAGTCTTTCCTATGAGCAGTTTCTGTTCTACGGGCAGTCTCTCCTGAGCGGTTTCTGTTCTACGGGTAGTCTTTCCTTCGAGCAATTTCTGTTCTACGAGCAGTCTCCCCGACGAGCAGTTTCTGTTCTACGGATAGTCTCTCCCACGAGCAGTTTCTGTTCTACGGGTAGTCTTTCATATGCGCAGTTTCTGTTCTACGGGTAGTCTCTCCCACGAGCAGTTTCTGTTCTACGGGCAGTTTCTCCTACGAACACTTTCTGTTTTACGGGCAGTCTCTCCTACGAGCAGTTTCTGTTCTACGTACAGTCACTCCTACGATGAGTTTCTGTTCTACGGCCAGTCTCTCCTACGAGCACTTTCTGGTCTACGGGCAGTCTCTCCTACGAGCACTTTCTGTTCTACGGGCAGTCTCTCCTGCGAGCAGTTTGTTCTACGGGCACTCTCTCCTACGAGCAGTTTCTGTTCTACGGCCAGTCTCTCCTACGAGCACTTTCTGTTCTACGGCCAGTCTCTCCTACGAGCACTTTCTGTTCTACGGGCAGTCTCTCCTGCGAGCAGTTTGTTCTACGGGCAGTCTCTCCTGCGAGCAGTTTCTGTTCTACGGCCAGTCTCTCCTGCGCGCGGTTTGTTCTACGGGCAGTCTCTCCTGTGAGCAGTTTCTGTTCTACGGCCAGTCTCTCCTACGAGCGCTTTCTGTTTTACGGGCGGCCTCGCTTCCACTGCATGCAACTATTATCTCCGTAGTGATTTTATTTTATAGGTCTATATATTTGTCCTTGACAAAAGGAGTACTGCAAAGGTTCGAAATAAGGTGGTCATTTTCGGTGGCAATATCTGATATATTTAGTCTCTCCTGGAGTGAGTACTCTGACGAGGAGAGTTGTCATGACACGTATTTAACTGTGAGGTGCCACATTCCAGGGAGGAGGAGTTGCACACAGATAGCTAGCGAAATAAACCAGTGCATACATACATTCCTGGTGTTTGTTTTCTCTTGACATCAAGCTAAGACGGGTTACCAAATAGTCAATATTATTTATAATTTGGCGAATATTTAATCCAAATCATTCATTGTTCCGGATGTTTCCTGGACTAAGTCAGCCCTCGTCCGCACAAACCTGGCCTAAACACCAATCAGTTCATGTTCCGATATTATTTTACCACTTTCCGTTATTAAACACCATCGTCGTCACAAACCCATAACTTTGCTCCGCTGTCTTTACAGACGTCATCAGTAATGTTGCTACAAACGTGATCAGTAATGTTGCGTGGAATCTATTTCAACCAACCAGATGTAAACCGACGGTGTCTGTAAAAGTGAGCGGAGAGTTCTCGAGTGTCTGGAGAACCAAACCGAAAGTATATTGAGAAGTACACCGTTAGTTGTGTTTTGTTGTGCTTTTTTTGCCAAGAGGCGAAGACAAGGTTATGACGAAGTAAACGGAAAGCGCATGACTGTGTAAGTAAATTTAAAGTATTCGGAGAAGTAGGCCAAAAGCGTCTGCAAGAATATACTGAAAGTGTCTAGAAAAGTGAACCAAACATGTCTAGATAAGTGACCAAACCGTGCATAGAAAATTAAAATTAAACCGAAAGCGTCTGGGGAAGGAAGCCGAAAGTGCCCGGAAAGTAAACTGGAAATACCTCCTCGTTTGATGTTGCGTTTAATGAGTTACATTGAGGAGTTCCTGATGTGTTGTTCGGCGGGTATTGTCTAAAATAGTCCGTGTTCAGATAAATCGATGTAGGGATCTGAATGCAAAGTAAAAGCAAGAATTGTCAAATAATGACACTAATAATGGGGGGGGGGGGGCAAGGGGGGGTCGTGTTCCCAGGTCCTGATGAATTAAAAGCAGAACTCTCCGCATGCAATGGAAGGGCGGATACACGATACTAAATTGACGATTTCCCGATTCACAGTTATTTATCACGGCGGTTGACTAATAACTCATTCCCAATTCACGAAGAACTATTTTTCTCACTCCTAGTTCACGGTGAAATCAAAAGCCCAATCCCTTGGAACGCAAATACCCCTTTGTCCCCCCTCCCCCCCCCCCCCATAATAGTTACCAATGACTGAGTTTTGTACATCAGATCAACATATAAACTGAATATTATAAAGATAATGTTGAGCAGCTTTGAAATCTCAGCGCGGACCCGGCGGATGAAAATGCACAAAAGAGCCTCGGACCAAAAGGAAAAGTATCTTTGGCCTACTGCGTTAGGTGGTCACCCTGGATGAGAAGGGTCGCTGGTTCGAATCCCGTCAGTTAGGGTTTGTGAGCTGTTCGGCGTCCATTCGGGCCTGCGGCCAGAAATACTACACAACTTCAAGCTTTCCGAATACCGATGGCAGATGCCGAGAAAGCTCCACATGTTATAACCAATCGAGATATAACAAGTAAATTGCAATGAAACAACATGGTGAGGAGAGATTGCCTGTGAGTTATCTTGGCGACACAGATTCCCGGCAAAAGGTGTGATGTCCGTCAAACAGAAATAACGTTACATAGTGCCTTTAACTCTAGGATAACGAAGACACACCAATACATTGTAAACGGTTATTTGACATTTATTTATATCTCAATATAAATACATTAAAAATATTATGAACAAAGTGAAAAACAATTATTACGATTCTTATGCAAGCAGCGACGCTCTTGACGCTTGAAAGATACGAACATACACATCGTATCAAAAGTTTGCAGAATGGCCTCTTTGGGCAAATAGAACAGTAGGCTGATGTTAGTTGGGTGCTCACGGAAAGCCTCTCCCCCCCCCCACTGTGGGGGCGGGCGCGGGGGGGGGGGGGAAACTACATTTAATGCATACTTCTATTGTTTCCTCGGAGTCGTGTTTTGCCGGTAAGGACTTGCGGACCGTGAGCAGGAGGTCATTATTGTACCAAAGCGGGTCATTATTGTGACGGAACTATAATGACCCGCTTTGGTACAATAATGACCTCCTGCTCACATACGCCATGCCATCGCCGCCTCCTCGGAGGAAACAATAGAAGTAGGCGTTAAGCCAGATAAGGAATGAGTTGTAGGTCATTCCTTATCTAATACATAGTTAGTTATACACATATGCGCCACTCGAATGAACCCATTGTTGCCTGCCTTCTCACTTTCTCACTGAGTCCAAAAAACTCTATTTTGTCTCAATGTGCTCATTTGAAACATGTCTCTCTGTCGTCAAGGCAACGAAGGAAATGCTCCATACTTTCCTCGCATGTTCCCCTGATTCTCTCGCTCGGGGATCGCAATTAGCTGGCCCCTTCATATACGTTGCCAAACCGTCAGCGTCTAATTTGGACGACATTTTTGCCCCAAAAGTGTTCTTTCGCGATGACAACAAAATCGCGTACTTTTCTCTCACTCTCCATATGCCCTGTATGGCATGGACGGCGCACCCCCACCACTGTTGTAAGGTGCCCCCCCCCGCACCCCCCCCTTCCAGCGGGCCTCTCTCCACAGTGTTCCAGTATACATGATGGTCGTGTCTAGACGTCATCGTCACGACAGTGTATAAAGCCAGCTTCATATCACCGTCAAGGAGCCGCCCCGATAGCTCAGTGGGTTAGAGCGCTCACATTGAGTGCTCTGGTCACCTGAGAGCCTAACGGTACGTGGATTGATGGTTCGCGCCCCGATGTGGCCATGTCTGTGTGGTCGCAGGATAAAGATGGCATAGACTTTGTGCTCAAAATAAAAAGTCTGTACACGAGGAAAAACTTAGCCGCGGCTCTGGCAATCCATTGTCTCACCAATTGCAGGAGCTTTAAGACCCAGAGGGGATCAGAGGGTCTTGAGTGTTGTGTCCATGGGTACGTTGTCCGCACAGAGGTTGTCCCAAAGAGCATCATTCACGATTTATGTAATGTTAAAGATGTTATTCATCATTTACCATATGGTTTTATGACGCTTGATATCTTCAGCTACAGTCTACAGCCGGATTGTCGCATGTACAAACCAGGCATGATTCTGCCGAAGTTTTATATGTAAAGCGCATATTAGACCTATATATTAGGCCTACATTACATCATTTCATGTGATATTTACTTCGCTAGAGTCTCCTGATAAAGAAGTCGATGGGACTATTTCCGTGTGACACTCATTGTTCGTATTGATGTCGAGGCCACTATTGACGTCAGTATCTATAGCAGTGACGTCATCACTATGGGCATTCCGCGCGATGTTGTCCACGTCAGTGCTTATTTCCTCAATGTCCGTGGTGGGGTCATGGGGGCCGGTGACGTCACTTCCGACGGTTGCCATTACGGTGAGTCCTATTGGTGGAGGCGCGAAGCCCAAAGCGAGGCTGTCATCTGAAGCGAGAAACACATTCAAGTGAAACTGACAGCGACAGGAGTTGAAATCAACAAGTATCCAGTTTGGCGTCGTGTTTTTAAATTATACCAGTGACGTCATCCCATTGTTCGTGCGTTGGATAAAAATGACCGCTAAGGTGAGTTCTTCTTGAGTATTATGACGCCGCTGCCATTGTTTAAATAGATAAACAACGGACGTATATCGTTAGTAGATTCACTCAACCAGTAACCCGATAACTCGTGGCTATTGTCTTAATATGAACTCCTTCCTGGAATCTGGCAGTAATTTGCCACCTCTTCGGGTCGATTTATCTTTAATATTAAAGCCCACGATACGAACTATTACAGTGAATGTTAGACTTGAGTCATACGTGAGCTACGCTGAAACAACAATTCAACAACATGGAAGAACGACGTATTTCTCTGGTCTTCCTAACCACAAATTACAACAAGATCACATTATCTTCCCGTCATGAATATTCATACCGGCAATGAGAGGGTCCGCCTGCGTTCCTTCCCGGCCGCCCCCGCTGCACATGCGCAGCGCCCGGCGCCATGACGTCATGTTCTCCTGCAGCAGCCGCCAGGTGGCGGGGCCGCATGTCATGGCGTCCAGCAACACGACGGAGCCAAAGACGATACCGAGCACAACCCAGGAGATGAGGCCGATGTTGACGGCCTCGGGGGCCTCTGCGGGAGGGGACACCGGGCGGCTGGGGTCCAGCTCTGAGGCACCCCCGGAGTGTGAGGATGAGGGCGGAGAAAATTCACAAATATTACAATCGGGCCATTTTTGTTGATGGTTTCTTCTTAACATCATTCATTGGTCATGAATATTGTTTAAAGAACACCATGATGTGATAATCTATACGAATATTAACTACCAAAATATATATTTTTCACGCCTGCGCATAAAAAAAAAGAAGACGAAGAAAAAGAAAACGTTTAACGTGAAGAGCAGTCCATAGGCCATTAATGACTGTGGCAGATTTCACGAACGCAGTTTAGCCGAATACGGGGCTTACCATGTAGACATTTTAGCCGACTAAGCCCCTTAGCCGGTAAGCTATGTACGTGAAACAGGCCCCTGAAGCGAGGTATATATGTGTGTATGTCCGTACCTATACAGCGTGGCGCAGGGGGGTCCCAGTCTCCGGCTCCGTCACACTGGATCCGGATGAAGGTGAGGTTGGAAGCGTTGAAGGCGTATCCGGGTTGACAGGACGCGTTGACGGTGGTGGTCCAGAGAGTCCGATCTGTGCTGATCCGGAGGTTATCCCAGGCCGGCAGGGCGGGGCACTCCACCACTAGGATCAGAGACACAACGACTCGGATGAAGCGAACAGCTCGACATAAGGACATTGGAGATTTTGATTCCGATTTGACCGCTAAAAAATCCTTTCGCATTTGGCAAATTTGTCGTTTGGCGAAAGCATATCGTTTGGCGAACAAAGTTAGTATCTTTTAAGCTAAATGTATTAATTAAAAATTTCGCGGTCACATACTTTCGCAATCCTCCACGTGGTCACTCCAGCTGCCGTCACCAAGGCAACTGATGACCTTGACCGTACGTCTGTCTGGGAACCAGAATCCGTACTGACAGGTTACCATGACGACGGTGGGGTAGTCGGTGCGTGACGTGTTGGTGGTAGCGTGAGTCACGTCCCGTAGCGCGGGACAGTGACGAGCTGCAAGTAACGCGCACCAGTCAAGGAGCAACAACCGCCGGGTTCTATATATAATTCAGCCTGCCGTTCCGTAACCACGAATTTGTATATTGCTTTAGCATATCTAAGATCTTGATTAAATATATCTACAGTAGAAAATTTGATCCAGATTATTTTTTCAGTCTGTACTTTTGTAAACCTTTGTAAAACGAACCTATGGCCCTGCCCCAAACAATTCGGTTTATAATTACCTGTATATATTCAGTTATTTGAGCAAATTTGCTATTTTATAACGTTTTGTTTCTTTCGTCATAACATTACGTCAATTTGATCGTAACATTACGTCAATCTGAGAATGTGCGTTACCGCAGAAACCCCCAAACCCAGCAATGTATTAATTACCCCCCACCCCCGAGGAGGATGGATGAGGAAAGATAAATTTCAAAAAAATTGAATCTTTCAGTTGGGCGATGCATAAGTAAAACAAAAATGGCGACCAAAAGACAATTCATTTTGCTTCATTGACATCCATGTAAAAGATACATGCACATAATTATATATATAGAAGTTGTTTAGACATTAATTTCACATAGTCGTAAAAAAGGAGCTTCTTTCTAAACAAAAATACTGCTAGTATGTCATTCAATGATGATAATAGCGGACATTTGCGAAGTAATCTTCTACTTGGAACGTCTATGTGCGGGATGAACTGACGCACTTACCGACTGCCCTACCGACTGCCCTACCGACTGCCCTACCGACTGCCCTATCTACTTACGTTGGCACTGCAAGTCATATGTCGAGACATTCCATTGACCGTCAGAAAGACACTCCAGGTTATACTCTTCGGTGTCATTCTCAAATACGTATCCATGGTAACAGTTAGAAACCACCAGGGAACCGAAGACGTTGTCTGCAGGAGTCATGACAACGCGATGGTCGCTAGGCAACGGGCAGTACACCGCTGTGGAGGTAAACAAGAAACGACTTGCTAAAAAAAAGTGCCCTGTTAACAACAAGCCCTGTTAGTCATTGCGTAGTAACGCATCAACAATCTAAAGTTTATCAAGGAAAATATTGTTGTGTGAGTAACTTTATTGCCGCTATATTTTGCCAGATATCGTATATTTGAATGCGTCGTATTTAAAACACTCTTTCAAGACTAGGTCAGAGGTCATGGGTCATGGGTCTGACGTCAGAGGTCTGACGTCAGAGGTAAGAGGTCAGAGGTCATAGATCATAGGTCAGGGGTCAACTCACGCGAGCACTGCGCCCCAAACAGACTCCAGACCAGGGTATCGGAGCAGGTGATGGTGACGTCAGTCCGGGACGGCGACACGAGGTAGCCCGGGCGACAGGTGTACCCCACCCTGGTGCCTCGGCGGGCGAGGGAGGTGTTGGCGTCCGCCTGTGCGAGCGGGGGCACCGGGGGGCAGACGTCGTCTGGTGGGCGGGGGGAGAGAGGGGCGAGGAGACGGGTGCGGGTGGCGGGAGGGTGGCACATAAGATAATTTAATTAAGTAAAACAGAAGCGTCAAGACCATATTAAATTCTTGAATGCAGCTAATTCCACCTCCCTATTCGTACTGAGTGGTCACATGAGATACAATTCCAGAATTCAGTGCGCGAGCTTTCTGGCTTTCAGTCTGACGTGTTTTCTGTTACAGTTTTTCTTTTCCAAACGTGTTGCGATAATCTAACTATCTTTGTTTTCATCTCGAGTTCATCACCTACATCTGTTCCTCAGGTTTACTTACTACCACCTAAGTGAACCGGATAAACTTCCTGCTCTGCACACGATCGGTTTTATCTTCTTGCCGGTGTTGCTCCGCGCTAATTATATATTACGTGAAGTGAAAGGTCTATCTTTCATGCTAGAACCCATGAAATGCATTATTGTATTAAATGCTGGGCGTGAGTAATAAGTGAGCTATGCTGCACCAATGGTGCTTCATCACATCGAGGAATGACCAGTTGCAAATGTTAGTTTGACAATATAATAAACGGTTTTCGTTTGTGAGTGAGCACATCTAGGCACGTTAAACTCTGTTATATAGTTAGGGGGGGGGCGTAAGGCGGGTAGTACCCACCGTAGCAGGCTAAGAGGGGGAGGGGGTAAGGCGGGTAGTACCCACCGTAGCAGGCTTAGAGGGGGAGGGGAGGGGGTAAGGCGGGTAGTACCCAACGTAGCAGGCTAGGAGGGTGAGGGGGAGGGGGTAAGGCGGGCAGTACCCACCGTAGCAGGCTAGGAGGGTGAGGGGGAGGGGGTAAGGCGGGTAGTACCCACCGTAGCAGGCTAGGAGGGGGAGGGAGAGGGGGAGGGGATAAGGCGGGTAGTACCCACCGTAGCAGGCTAGGAGGGGGAGGGGGAGGGGGTAAGGCGGGCAGTACCCACCGTAGCAGGCTAGGAGGGTGAGGGGGAGGGGGTAAGGCGGGTAGTACCCACCGTAGCAGGCTAGGAGGGGGAGGGAGAGGGGGAGGGGATAAGGCGGGTAGTACCCACCGTAGCAGGCTGGGAGGGGGAGGGGGTAAGGCGGGCAGTACCCACCGTAGCAGGCTGGGAGGGGGAGGGGGAGGGGGTAAGGCGGGCAGTACCCACCGTAGCAGGCTAGGAGGGGGAGGGGGAGGGGGTAAGGCGGGTAGTACCCACCGTAGCAGGCTGGGGGCAGCGGGTCCCACGTCTCGTTGACAGAGCATCGCGCTCGCTTCAGCTCCGTGCCGTCCGGAAACCTCCTGGTGACGTCACAGCGGTACTCCACCACCTGGTGCAGCGTGTAGTTGCCGGAAGCGGAGTAGTTAGCGCGGCTGTGCGCCACCACAGGGGGGGCGTAGCACGTGATCTCTGGCGAGAAACAACGCGAGATTAACGTCGGCAACTAGCGTTTGATCATTTCTGTGAATGTAGCTCTTTCATGAAAACAAAATCTGTGTCGGAATGTTAGTGGAAAGAAATGCTATTAGGGTTAGCTGTATTACAATCACTTTAATACAAAATGACTAATAATGACTAATAATAATAAATATAAAGCCATGGTTTAATTATGTTACAAACTAATGGGATTGTTATGTAACTTCTATTATGAAATTCCAATATGGTGCTAGTAATAGTGCAAACTATGAAGAGTGGCCTTAGATCGTTAGTCCGTAAAAAGCCAACTTTCCGAGACATCAGAAATAATATTGACCCGTGATCAATAATTAACAGTCATTTGTTATTAGCCGTAATCGGCAATTTAGTAAGTAATGAAAATAGCGAGCTGCTGCAGGTCGAAGTCAATTTTTTTTTAATTTATGGATCTGCAACACCTAAAATAATAATCCAATTTGATGAATGAACCGGGGTCTGTATTATAGTATTTACTATAGAACGTGCTGTATAATGGTCACCTTGGCATTCTTCCAAGGCTATCGTATCCCACATGCTGTCGTCTTGGCAACCAATCACTTGGTAGAGTCTCTCACTCCGCAACTTATAACCAGGGAGACATGTATACTTCACAACCGTCCCATAGATGGCGTTAGAGGTGTTGGCCGTTGCCATAGTAACCTCGGGCACTGGCGGACATGTGACCACTGAAAACAAAATGTGATACTCAAGATTATTTTGTTACAGTTTTGATGTTATATTGCATTTATTGGATGGAAAGGCGTTTCCGTTAATTAACCTTTCGCGTTAACTCAACTGTCAGTGACAATATGCTTTGACAAATGATAGGGCACTCAGGAACAATATTCGGTTGAGTGTACAGACAGTGGCGTATCCAGATGTAAGCAATAAAACACATGGTTACACTTTAGTCTGGGAAAATGTTCGCCGATAATAATAAAGTAGCGTGTATATAACAATAGTTCTGACAGGGTTTTCACTACCTAGATAGTGGATATCATCATTGCATCAATATTACTCAGCCCCGTTCAACCACAGCAACAAGAATCCTTAGTATGCATGTAGTATGAAAGAATAGCTCTATAATTTTATAGGATATTTCCGTGCAGTTGCCCACAATGTGCAATATGCTCTGTGTTACTTTGTATAGTACCTTGTTAGGCAGTCTCATTAGTTTATTCGACGCAATGTTGATCGTTATTTCCCATTGTACATGTCTACCCATGCCGTTTCATCCGGATATCATTGTCGGCTAATAGCGCACTAACAAAAGTGTTAATGTTACCATTTCTACACTTTGACATGAACTATAATATTCTCTTATGTTAACTTCTCTTATCTCGACTAATAAGCAAAGCAAGCAAAGATACGGAGGTTGATATTCACATTTTAAGCGATGTTTTTGACGTAATGACAAAGTGCAAATGATATCCGCGGCCATTTTCTCTGTTTTTACGAATAACATAAAAGCGCTATGATGGAAGATATATGTTATCTCTGGGACAGATGCTGAACAAAGTACTAAAGTACAAACTCGTCCTGACCGTCGCACGGTGGCAGCACATCCGGGGCCCAGAAACCGTCCCGGCATTCCATGCGCTTCTCCCGGTAGCCGTCCGGGAAGCGATGACCTTGCAGACACAGGATGCCAAGGTCACGTGACGTCACCCAGTAGGCTGATGTGTTGGTGACGTAGGGTGGGGGCCCGCAGCTGGTGTCTGGGTGGGGACCGTGGGGGGGGGGGGGGGGCGGGGGCGGGTGGGGCGATGATAAGAAAACAATAGTGTTGTGGTCATTTATGTGTAAAATGTTTTTGTTGTTGTATAAACTGTATTTATTTAACGAGGTCTTGAACATCGCCTTCGCATTTGAATGATAACCTTAATAATCACGCGAGACCCGAGTTTCGTTGTGTAAATAAACATAGCACATAGAAACACCACAACACAACATGTGCCTCTGGAGTGAGCCATACCAACCCAAGGTCATCTTCTCTCAGATACATTTTCATATGTGTAACTATGTTCAAGACCGCTTCATCTGGTTTGACACAGATTCAGATCCAAAAGAAGCTTCATTGATTAGTATTCGTAAGTAAAACCCACAACTAATTATAAATAACTACTCCATTTTATAAATAGTTGATCAAGGAAACTCTCGTGCAGACAATTTTTTTCGGGATGAGTATAAACGGAACATTCTCGATATTTTAAAGGATAATTGAAAAAATAGATGGCAGAGAGAACGAGTAATTCGCATTGCTGATTGAAAGACAGGGGTTGGGTTTAGGATAGAGCGCTAAACATGTGTTGACGGAACACTTACTGTCGCATCGTATGTCTGAGGGGCTGATCCGCCCCCCAGCGGTGCAGGTCATCTCCATGGCAACCATCCCGTTAGGGAGGCGGAAGCCATCGCGACATGCGATTACCCGACGCTCGCCGTAACGGATCACCTGATTGGTGGGTTCCAGGTGGGCAACAGTTGGCAAGCGACAGACTTTGGCTGAAAGAGGAGAGAGAGGGAGGGTTCGTTAATAGGTTGTATATTCAGGACGCTTAAGCCAATTCTGGTCATATCGCGTCAACGGGAGAAGGCAGGGAGAGTGGAGCCATGTCCCCGGGGGTAGCCCCCTACACTATGCGAAGAAAGACATGGGATCTTTATCCTGCGACCACACAGACATGGCCACAGCAGGGCGCGAACCACCAATCCACGTGCCGTTAGGCTCTCCGATGGCCAGAGCACTCAATGCGAGCGCTCTAGCCCACTGAGCTATCCGGGCAGGGAGGGCATTTATGTGACAATTAAACATACATAGGCAAATATAGGTAAATGTGGCTACTGGAGTAGTTTATAGGTAGTTACATGGTTTTAGTTCATTGTGAATTATAGATAACAGTGCAATATATAGAACATAGCGTAACTTTGTCAATAATAATATAAAGTGTAACTTTATCTTCAATTTTTAAGCAATTTCTGTAAAACATACTGGGCATAGTTGACCCTAGCCCCAAACCGACCGTAAAACGCGTGTCATCCACAGTTATCGTAGCCCGCCGCCATGTGGGAGTACGTTAGGCTGGGCCGAGATGACAAAAGTATCTATCGACCAATATTCGGTCCCCTTTATCGCACACCACCCCGCACTTTATCATAACGTCCTAATGCATGTTGTGACCAAAGACACGGGGACGTAATGATTGAACGGGCACTAGATACAGGCGTATAGTATCTGGATCCCAGTGTGTAAGGTATCTGGACCCCAGTGTGTAAGGCGTCTGGACCCACGTGAACAAAGACACGGGGACGCTATGATTCAATGCGGCACACTGCAGGCGAGCAATGGATAAAAGCGTATGGCGTCTAGAGCTCCGTGTGTAAGGCATCTGGATGCCAGAGTGGAAGGCATCTGGATCCCAGTGTATAAGGTATATGGATCCCAGTGTGTAAGGTATCTGGATCACAGCGTGGAAGGCATCTGGACCACAGCGTGGAAGGCATCTGGATCCCAGTGTGTAAGATATCTGGATCCCAGAGTGGAAGGCATCTGGACCACAGCGTGAAAGGCATCTGGATCCCAGTGTGTAAGGTATCTGGACCCCAGTGTGTAAGGCGTCTGGATCCACGTGAACAAAGACACGGGGACGCTATGATCCAATGCGTCACACTGCAAGCGAGCAATGGATACAAGCGTATGGCGTCTAGAGCTCCGTTTGTAAGGTATCTGGATCCCAGAGTGGAAGGCATCTGGATCCCAGTGTATAAGGTATCTGGATCCCAGTGTGTAAGGTGTCTGGATCACAGCGTGGAAGGCATCTGGACCACAGCGTGAAAGGCATCTGGATCCCAGTGTGTAAGGTATCTGGATCCCAGAGTGGAAGGCATCTGGACCACAGCGTGGAAGGTATCAGGATCTTAGTGTGTAAGGCATCTGGATCCCAGTGTGTAAGGTATCTGGATCCCGGTGTGTAAGGTATCTGGATCCCAGTGTGTAAGGTATCTGGATCCCGGTGTGTGAGGTATCTGGATCCCAGTGTGTAAGGTATCTGGATCCCAGTGTGTAAGGCATCTGGATCCCGGCGTGTAAGGTATCTGGATCCCCGTGTGTAAGGTATCTGGATCCCAGTGTGTAAGGTATCTGGCTCCCAGTGTGTAAGGTATCTGGATCACAGCGTGGAAGGCATGTGGATCCCAGTGTGTAGGGTATCTGGATCCCAGTGTGTAAGGTATCTGGATCCCAGCGTGGAAGGCATCCGGATCCCAGTGTGTAAGGCATCCGGATCCCAGGGTCGGGTTGGCGGCGGGTACTCACGGAGACAAGGAGGAAAGACGTGGGTCCAGAGCGGCTCCAGACAGTAGGAGTGGGAGCGGTCGGAGGCGTCCGGGAAGAGGTATCCTGTCACGCACCCGTACACCACTGTGTCTCCGTGCTCCCGTTTCGTGGATCCCAGCCAGCTGTGGGCGTGACTCGCGGGGAGCGGACAGGTCCGCACTGCGGGGGACACACACAGACAGCGATCACAGTCAGTAAACAGTGTATTTAAGACAATATATTTGTGTTACTTAAAGCAAAGAACTTCTATACATTCTTTGTTTAAAGCAGCCTACTAACGTGCGCCAGCTTAGATTTTTTACATTTTAGAATCAAAACTAAAAGCATCTCAAAATTATGAGGCATATATGTTTTATATCTTATTGAGTCTGTGAAACATTTCACCATAAAACTGCGCGGAGTAGTTTATCCCGCGCGGACGTCAGGACATCACACAGAATACCGAACGGCGAACAGGCGCGCAGGCATATAAAGCCGGCCACCAACTTCTGCTCCGGTGACCAAATGGGCTTCTCCCCGGATAGCCCACAGGCTTTCGGGATTTAAATTCAAGACAGAATATACTTATTTGGCATGGAGAAGAGATTGGTAATATCAAAATTACAGAACATATTGCTTTAAGTATTGTTGAATCTCTGTGTTATATCAGCTATCTGGCAGAATGCTAGCTCAGAGTGGAGGGACAACAGGCACAGGTGTGTGTCTCAATTATGTTGTGGTTAGACACTTATATTTATATTCGAGTAAATGAACGACACCCCTCTAAAGACAATCTACCTGGCGAATACTCTACTATATTGGCCATCTTGGGTCATAGCACTCTTTCCTGAGTTATCATAACGCACTCGTGTATTAGCGAATTCATACATGTTTACATCACAAGGGTTTTGTTTATATATACTATCGAGTATAAACACCGCGTGGCTACAATGACGGAGAAGTATAACAACTGAGAGACCTTAGTATTTATTGGTAAGAGGCGTCGCTAATGCTCATACTGTCAGTGCAATTACATTAATATGTAAATTTCTAAGGATATGCAGATATATATCGAAAAGCCAGACAATGTATATAGATATATACTAATGTTTACATATATGCATGCCAATGTTTACATGTATATACCAATGTTGACATGTATATACCAATGTTTACATGTATATACCAATGTTTACATATATATACCAATGTTATATATATATATAAATGTTTACATATATATACCAATGTTTACATATATATACCAATGTTTACATATATATACCAATGTTTACATATATAGCAATGTTTACATATATATACCAATGTTTAAATCTATAACAATGTTTACATATATATACCAATGCTTAGATATATATACCATATTTACATACATATAGGGCGTAGGCCTACAATCAGCCACATACAGTCATATTGATCGTGAGTTTAAAATGCTAACAATTGTAATTTCTTTGCATTTCTGTACCGGTAGAATTAGTCTTCCAATAAGTAACATGAGCTTGAACTGACCTTGACATTGCAGGAGGTCAGGCGGTTGCCACTCGGCGACGGCGGTACACGTGGTGGTCACGTGGTCTCTGCCGCTGGGAAAGCCGTAGTGTGGGAAGCAGAAGTAGTTCACCCTTGTGGCCACCAGGAGGCTGTCGCCATCGTGAGTGGAGTGGGACACAACCGGAAACTTGGGGCAAGTCACTGGCGGGGCAAGGACATATTTCACATGCTAAGCATACTATAATACTACATAATACTATCCAATGCTATAATACAATATAATGCTATAATACTATATAATACTATGTAATACCATAATACCATATAATACTATATAATACTATAATATTATTTAATATTATAATACTATATAATGCTATATAATACTATGTAATACTATAATACTATATAATACTATAATACAGAAGTGCCGCTTTTAAAAAATTGATATCATTTCTACAGTTGTGTTTCAAAAACCCGACAGCGACACCGTTATTCGAACATTAGGCACAAGATACTGTACCCCCCCCCCTCTCAACACCTCTACCCCCTATAGATATCACTTCGACATTAATAGATTTAAATCATGTGACGTCACCGAGCACACTGGGAACCCAGGGGCGGGGGGCGGGGGGGGGGGGCTTACCGCCTTGACAGGATCCTGTCCCACACACCAGGCTGTCCTGGCTGACACCGGTACAGTCCGTGCCGTTCCCGGATCGGCCCACACAGTCCCGCCTCCTCATCCTGTCAGGGGTCAGACCAACACAACAGGCACTCACTGAGGCGTGTATTAACAGCAGTCATACAACATCGAAGGTCTGACTGTGTGAAGGTTGCGATCAGCAGAGAGAGGGATTACATAAGGAGCACACACACAGGAACTTCATATATAGATTTGATTTAAGGATTTTATATTTCGGAATTTATATAAGGATTTTATATTTTGGAATTTATATAAGGATTTTATATTTTTGAATGTATATAAGGATTTTATATTTTTGAATTTATATAAGGATCTTATATTTTGGAATTTATATAAGGATTTTATATATTGGAATTTATATAAGGATTTTATATTTCGGATTTTATATGCGAATTTTATAACTATAAAGTTTTTTTATGTCGATTTTATGTGTTTATTTTATATGTTGAGAATAATTTTTAAGGGTACTGTAAATTAAATTCGGCTTTCAGAGAGTCGGTAGAAAGATGTAATATTTTCGTTCTTCAAGTTAAGCTGTCGATCATCAAGTTTTCATTAAAAACGTCATCGTGAACGTTCGCTGAAACATTATATAAACTTTGCCTACGGACAAATGAGAACTTTATCTTAAGCGAGTTAAATTAACTTGATAGGGCCGATGTATAAAGTAGAAGCCGGTGTTACACTAAATGCCGACACTCTCCATGGCTCACCTTGTGCCGCCAATACAGGTGGCGCTGCAGACGGTCCAGGGCTGCCACGTGTCCCACACGCCGTCTAAGTCACATCCGGTTTGGACGGGCCCCAGACACGTGGTCAGGTCGAGCTCGGATCCCGGACACCTGTCAGCGTCTACCTCACTTCCGGTCGTCTCGATGCAACGGCGCGTGCGCGTCTGGTTGCCAAGGCCGCAGATGACGTCACAAACAGACCACAGGCTCCATGGCGCCCACGAGTAGCACATATCGACCAGCGTTCCTAGGCAACCGTCGGTCTCGAGGGACGCGCCGGCGCAATCGGAGCCGTTGCCTAGGCGACCCTGACAGACACGCCCTCTGGTGTGAGTCCCATTCCCGCATGTGACGTCACAAGGAGACCATGGCGACCAGTCTCCCCACCAACCGTCTTGGTCACACGTGACGTTGACCAGACCGCTGCAGGGGACTTCCTCCACGTCACTTCCGGTGCAGTATGAACCATTCCCCAACTGCCCCGCGCATGCCCTAGTTCTATTCCTCGTCGCCAGGGTACAGATGTCGCTGCAGTCGCTCCAGGAAGTCCACTCGCTCCACCAGCCATCTTGGTGACACGTGACGTTGACAACGCCCTCGCACGTGACCTCCTCCACGTCACTTCCGGAGCAGCTCAACCCGGAACCCAACTGGCCCACGCACACTCTAGTTCGGTTTCGCTCCGCCAGAGGGCAAATGACGTCACACAGGGACCAGGCTCCCCATTCTGTCCACGACCCATCCTGGTTGCAGGGTACGGCCCCGGCACATGGCTCCACCTCCGTGGCATTCCCCTCGCAATATAATCCGCTCCCTAGGTACCCGACACATTCTCGAGTTCGATTTCTGCTCGCCAGGGGGCAGTCGTCACTACAATATGACCACGTGGTCCAGTCAGTCCAGTAACCATCCTGGTCACATGTCACATTGACCAGACCTTCACAGGAGGATATCTCCGTGTCATTCCCCGAGCAGTAAGAACCGTTCCCAAGCTGACCAAGGCACTCCCTAGTTCGGTTTCTGTCCGCCAGAGGACAGGAGGCGTTACACGTGTCCCATGGCGTCCACTCGGACCACGTGCCGTCCAGGTTACAGCCAGCGAACTCCGTTGTACATTCCTCGACTTTCATATCTTGTCCTGTCAGAGGTGATACGTCTCTAACATCGCAATCTCACAAATTTCTCATAAATTTCATTAATAATAAATATACTACAATTGAAATATTTCATCATTGAAATCTACTTAATGTTTAAACGTTTTGCATTCAATTATGGCATACACAAAATAACATTAATAAAATCGCATTATGATGCATACAAAATTACATTAGTAAATCGCATGATTCTAAGGTATGTCGTAATTAAAAACATGGCATTTTTAAAATATATGTCATGGTTAAAATATATATTAAAATAAAATATATATTAAAATTTTGTTTCATCAAGAACACTTTCAAGAACAAATTCAAATCTTCTGCATAATGTCTATTTTAGTATAAAACACATTTTCAAGATGATAATCAATGAACTGCCACAAATCAACTTTAAAACAGAACGAGTTTTAAGTTCGCTCCCCATTGAACTAAATGTTGCATAAATGACTACTGTGACAGAAACAGACGCCTCTCTACATGTTAGTCTTACCGACACAACCGTCCCCCGCATACTTGGCATCGGTGCAGTTACGATGACGCAAGCGCGTGCCGTTGCCACACGTGACGTCACAGTCTGTCCAATTGGACCAGGCAGTCCAAGCGCCGTCAATGGACTCTGTAATACACGGTACATACAATGATTGACGCTTTGATGTGGACTCTGCTATAGACGGTGTATAGGGTAATTGACTGTAATACATTTCTTGAGTGTAATATATGTCGATGGAATCTGTAATGAATGAAACATACAAGGATCACTGCAGCGATTGAGTGTAACAAATGTCCATGAATTCTGCAAAAATATGTGCCAATTTATAAAATGCTAAATAATTTGACAAAACATTAGAAAAAAAACATTTTTATTTTGCGCTCTATTAGAGATTTTGGGTCCTGATTTAAAAAAAAAAGAATTTATTTATTTATTTATTTTGTCGGGGGGGGGGGAAGCTGAATGTCTTGCACCACGTGACTCACCCTTACAGCTGAATGGCTTGGACCACGTGACTCACCCTTACAGCTGAATGGCTTGGACCACGTGACTCACCCTTACAGCTTAATGGCTTGGACCACGTGACTCCCCCTTACAGCTGAATGTCTTGGACCACGTGACTCAGCCTTACAGCTGAATGTCTTGGACCACGTGACTCACCCTTACAGCTGAATGGCTTGCACCACGTGATTCACCCTTACAGCTGAATGTCTTGGACCACGTGACTCACCCTTACAGCTGAATGGCTTGGACCACGTGACTCACCCTTACAGCTGAATGGCTTGGACCACGAGACTCACCCTTACAGCTGAATGGCTTGGACCACGTGACTCACCCTTACAGCTGAATGGCTTGGACCACGTGACTCACCCTTACAGCTAAATGTCTTGCACCACGTGACTCACCCTTACAGCTAAATGTCTTGGACCACGTGACTCACCCTTACAGCTGAATGGCTTGGACCATGTGACTCACCCTTACAGCTGAATGTCTTGGACCACGTGATTCACCCTTACAGCTGAATTTCTTGGACCACGTGACTCACACCCTTACAGTTGAATGTCTTGCACCACGTGACTCACCCTTACAGCTGAATGTCTTGCACCACGTGACTCACCCTTACCGCTGAATGGCTTGGACCACGTGACTCACCCTTACAGCCGAATGTCTTGGACCAGGTGACTCACCCTTACAGCTGAATGGCTTGGACCACGTGACTCACCCTTACAGCTGAATGTCTTGGACCACGTGATTCACCCTTACAGCTGATCGGCTTGGACCACGTGACTCACCCTAACAGCTGAATGGCTTGGACCACGTGACTCACCCTTACAGCTAAATGTCTTGGACCACGTGATTCACCCTTACAGCCGAATGTCTTGGACCACGTGACTCAGCCCTACAGCTGAATGTCTTGGACCACGTGACTCACCCTTACAGCTGAATGTCTTGGACCACGTGACTCACCCTTACAGCTGAATGGCTTGGACCACGTGACTCACCCTTACAGCTGAATGTCTTGGACCACGTGACTCAGCCTTACAGCTGAATGGCTTGGGCCACGTGACTCAGCCTTACAGCTGAATGTCTTGGACCACGTGACTCACCCTTACAGCTGAATGGCTTGGACCACGTGACTCACCTTTACAGCTGAATGGCTTGGACCACGTGACTCACCCTTACAGCTGAATGGCTTGGACCACGTGACTCACCCTTACAGCTGAATGGCTTGGACCACGTGACTCACCCTTACAGCTGAATGGCTTGGACCACGTGACTCACCCTTACAGCTGAATGGCTTGGACCACGTGACTCACCCTTACAGCTAAATGTCTTGCACCACGTGACTCACCCTTACAGCTGAATGGCTTGGACCACGTGACTCACCCTTACAGCTGAATGGCTTGGACCACGTGACTCACCCTTACAGCTGAATGGCTTGGACCACGTGACTCATCCTTACAGCTGAATAGCTTGGACCACGTGACTCACCCTTACAGCTAAATGTCTTGCACCACGTGACTCACCCTTACAGCTGAATGGCTTGGACCACGTGACTCACCCTTACAGCTGAATGTCTTGCACCACGTGACTCACCCTTACAGCTAAATGTCTTGGACCACGTGACTCACCCTTACAGCTGACTGGCTTGGACCACGTGACTTACCCTTACAGCTGAATGTCTTGCACCACGTGACTCACCCTTACAGCTAAATGTCTTGGACCACGTGACTCACCCTTACAGCTGAATGGCTTGGACCACGTGATTCACCCTTACAGCTGAATGTCTTGCACCACGTGACTCACCCTTACAGCTGAATGCCTTGCACCACGTGACTCACCCTTACAGCTGAATGTCTTGGACCACGTGACTCACCCTTACAGCTGAATGGCTTGGACCACGTGACTCACTCTTACAGCTGAATGGCTTGGACCACGTGACTCACCCTTACAGCTGAATGTCTTGCACCACGTGACTCACCCTTACCGCTGAATGGCTTGGACCACGTGACTCACCCTTACAGCTGAATGTCTTGCACCCCGTGACTCACCCTTACAGCAATAATGTCTTGGACCACGTGACGCATCCTTACAGCTGAATGTCTTGGACCACGGGATTAACCCTTACAGCTGAATGTCTTGCACCACGTGACTCACCCTTAGAGCTGAATGTCTTGCACCAGGTGACTCACCAATACAACTGAATGTCTTGGACCACGTGCCATCGGGCCTGCATGTGGTCAGGTAGCTGGTGATGTCCCCGGGGAGGCCGTGGTGGGGGGCACACTCCACCACCTGGTTACACACGTGGGTTGCCCGCAGCGCTGGCACCGTGGCGTTGTACACCAGCACGGGGTGGCAGGGGTGGTCTGTAACAGGGAGAGGGGTGGGGTGTAACAGATAGAGGGTGGGGTGTAACAGATAGAGGGATGGGGTGTAACAGATACAGGGGTAGTCTAACATAAACAGAAGGGGTCTGTAACAGATACGGGGGTGGGATGTAACGGATACAGGGGTGGGTGTGACAGATACAGGGGTGGGTGTAACAGATACAGGGGTGGGATGTAACAGATACAGGGGTGGGGTTTACCAGATAGATGGGTGGGGTGTAACGGATAAAGAGGTGGGTGTAACAGATACAGGGGTGGGGTGTAACGGATACAGGGGTGGGGTGTGACAGATACAGGGGTGGGTGTAACAGATACAGGGGTGGGTGTGACAGGTACAGGGGTGGGTGTAACAGATACAGGGGTGGGTGTAACAGATACAGGGGTGGGATGTAACAGATACAGGGGTGGGTTTACCAGATAGATGGGTGGGGTGTAACGGATAAAGAGGTGGGTGTAACAGATACAGGGGTGGGGTGCAACAGATAGAGGGTGGGGTGTAACAGATAGAGGGGTGGGGTGTAACAGATACAGGGGTAGTCTAACAGAAACAGAAGGGGTCTGTAACAGATACAGGGGTGGGATGTAACAGATACAGGGGTGGGGTGTAACAAATACAGGGGTGGGTGTAACAGATACAGGGGTGGGTGTAACAGATACAGGGGTGGGATGTAACAGATACAGGGGTGGGGTTTACCAGATAGATGGGTGGGGTGTAACGGATAAAGAGGTGGGTGTAACAGATACAGGAGTGGGGTTTAACAGATACAGGGGTGGGGTTTACCAGATAGATGGGTGGGGTGTAACAGATACAGGGGTGGGGTTTAACAGATAGATGGGTGGGGTGTAACAGATACAGGGGTGGGGTGTAACAGATACAGGGGTGGGTGTAACAGATACAAGGTTTGGTGTAACAGATACAGGGGTGGGGTGTAACAGATACAGGGGTGGGTGTAACAGATGCAGGAGTGGGGTGTAACAAATACAGGGGTGGCGTGTAACAGATGCAGGGGCGGGTGTAACAGATAGATGGGTGGGGCGTAACAAATACAGTGGTGGGGTGTAACAGGTGCAGAGGTGGGGTAACAGGGGTGAGGTGGCAGGGGTATGGTGGCAGGGGTGGTCAACAACAGACACAGGGGTGGGGTGTAACATAACAGGGGTTTGGTGTAACAGATACAAGGTTGGGGTGTAACAGATGCAGAGGTGGACTGTAACAGATTAAGGGTGGGGTGGCACTGGGGGGGTGTAATAGATCAAGGGGGGGTTCCTGTTCCCGCGTTACTATCGGACAGGGTTTCGATCAGGCGGCCAGGAGCGGCGTCAAGCCCTGACTGATTTCCCTCGGCCCGACTTCCCCTACCCCTCCCCTCATGCCTTATGTGTCCTTCCTTCACTTTCCCTCCTCCTCCCCCCCCCCTCCTAGCCCCCGTCAGCAGCGCCATGTCACCGTCGGGATCGAGATCCCCCCCCATACCACAAAAACACACCTTACCACCCCCTTCCGCCCCAACCATGTCACCCCGGGGGCGGTGGGAGCGGCGGGAGGGGGGGGGGGTGGGAGGATGGGGGAGGGGATTCCCTCACCCCACCTCCTATCCCCCGTCTCCCGGCAGAGCTATGTCACGAGATCATTAGAGGTGGCTGCACACCCAACCCACCCATCCCCCACACCCTCCACCCTCACCCGCACCCATATCACCCCGGGGAAGGGGGGGGGCGGCGGGAGGAAAGGGAGGGGGGTGGGAGGGTGTGTGGGGGGGTGAAGGGGTCCCACTCACCGTGAAAAATCCCGACGTTTGTCATCCCGCCGTTCTCGTACCTGGCGTACCGGACGCCGTACAGCGGATCCCACGGACCCTTCGGGATCCGCAGGATCTCGGCCTCCTGGCTGACGGTGGATCCGGAACCCAGGCGCACGGAGGCGTCCCCCCAGTGGAGCCAGTAGTACTGGTTTTGCCCGTTACACGGGACCGCGTGCTCAGCCACCTGCGTCTGCGCATGCGCGGCGTACCCGTTGTGCCAGTACTTAATCTGGATCAGCGTGTTGCCGTTGAGGCCCAGCAGGACTTGGTAGGCCCGGGCCTTCCAGGAGTCATCGTCCGCAGCGGTCGGGGACGCGTGGATGGCCAGCGACACCTCGAAGCTACAGACTCCTACGTTGGGCAGCAGGAAGAAGCTCACTTGGTCTGACCTCTCCAGATGCAGGTCAAAGTTCTTCAGGTCAGCGTTGTATTTTGTAGTGCAGCCTGCAGGGAAAAACAAGCTATAAGTGGCGTCAAATAACCCGCATGCATCCTCATATTATCATTTTCTGCATTGGAAAAATATTTATCAGTATATTAGAACAAATATGAGATTTGAATAATAGAGACTGAATATTTGTACAGGAAGAGAAACATTTTGTTTGTTCTACTGTTATATCATATTCAAATATAAATATATCCATGAACAGTTTTTATTCGGTGCAATCAAAAACTTGTTTGTCCGACAAAACGCACGTTCGCCACATGATTGGATAAAAGCAAGTGACGTCAGTGAATGATTGACAGCCTGGATCGGTCTGGATTATTGGCCAAGTTTATTGTAGGCGCCATGTTGGGCAGCGAGAGGGGCCCGTTATGATACAGGTTATATAAGCAACCATTAACACGAACCGATAATGCTAACATGCTGAGTTGTGTGCATGGTTTCAATGATTGAACTCCAGGAGTGTAAACACAAGGCAATGCCACTGTACCTATATTTGCTTCCAGGGCGAAGACCCCGTCGTATGCAGCGTCTGAAATGCAGGAATAAGTTAATTGGAAAAAAATCCAGTCATAGCTCTACTAGCCCTAGCCGGCTCTGGGGAGGAGGGGGGGGGGGGGGGTGGCAGCGGGGTCGGGGTCGGGGAGTTATCCCGTTATCGGTATCGGGATTTACTCTTTACGAGTGCGCTCTGCTAAGCCAGCCCACGCGGCCGGTGCGTGGTTCGCACCCTCCTGTACAAATGTCTCTTGCGGGATAAAGTTTCTAAAACTGTCTGCAAAAAGTGTAGGGTGTCACCCCCGGAGACATGGCTCCTCTCAACTTTGACCCTTTCCATTTGCGCTATATGATATACACGGTTTAAAGCGTCCTTCTTAAGGGGGGGGGGGTAAGGGCGGGGGGTCGTGTAAATATTTCTTTATTCCCAGGTCACAATGTATTAAATGGAGAACTCCCCGCATACAATGGAAGGGGCTGATACATGATATAAATTGGCGATTTCCCAAAACTTACTTATATAATATTAAAATTCTCAGTTCACGATTAATGAAGATACTTGATCACGACAGTCGGCTAATATCCCAGTCCCATTCCCAGTTCGCGAAAAATTATTTTTCTTATTCCCAGTTCACGGTGAAATAAACAGCCCATTCCGGGCGGCAAGACCCGAGGAACGGAAATATCCCTTGCCTGGGGGTGGCAGAGGGGAGGGGGAGGGGGGGAGGGCACAGTATTGGGCCGGCCAACACAACAAGCCCCAGACCTGCTATCTGCTGCAGGGGGTCCAGGAACGCCTCCCAGTTCACGGAATGAGCCACGTGACTGAACTCGCACACCAGTCTGGTGACGTCATACCAGGCGTCGCGGGGTGCACCCTGGGTATTGTAGATCCGGTAGCTCTGGCTCCCGTTGTTGGCTGTCCATGTCATCCGGACCTGTGTCGGGAGAGGGCGCCACCGGTCAGGATACAATACTTTGACCATTATATCATTAAAGTAGTATTACATTGTTATAATCATATGTATATTCATATATATTTATTTGATTATTATTATATTGTTATAAATATATGTATATTTATATATATTTATTTGATTATAATTATATTGTTATAAATATATGTATATTTAGAGATATTTATTAGATTATTATATTATGGTAGTAATAAATCATACTATTCCACTGTAAGGCGCCACTGCATGTATTGTGTAGTCTGGATGATATCATGTTCCTTACATAAGGTCAATATTTCGCTACAACATGGCAAATATCTCATTTTGGCAATTAAATGTCCCCAAGTTCTTATTCATGTGAGGATAAAAGTTATTTGGAGGATGTAACATTTAAACACGAACATGTTTTTTTCAACATTCAATGCAGTTCCCCGGAATAATTGCATTTATGTAAGTTAAAAAGCACCAATTGAAACTGTTCTCCCTAGATACCTTTTTAAAGATAATGATAAAGAGTCACATGGATTGGTTGGTTCACAGAGGACACTGAAGGTTATGAAGAGTGGAGCCGTGTCTCCTGGGCAACCCCCTGCTCTTTTCGAAAGAGAACACGCGGGGCAGGTGACCATTAGGGATGAACCATTTGAGATCCAGAGGGGGGGGGGGGGGGGGTAGTGGGGCTATGCAAAAATCTGGCTCTGATTTTTTTTTGAACTGAATACATTTTGCAGATAAAAAACAATTCTAACCTCCCCTTGCCAATAAAAGTTCAGCTCTCGTCTAACCCCTACAAAAATGGTGATTATCCCCAGTAACCATAGCAACACCCCACCCCATCTGGATATCAAATGGTCTGTCCCTTATGATCCACAGGAGGTGGGGCGCCAGGATATAAACCTTCAGCGGACTTACCATCCTGTGTTAACGTCCCTAACTATCCCGACTGCCTAACCTATTTTAAAATGCCCTACCTTATACATATAACATTTGAGAATGTTTTACCAAGTAATCGACACTTTAACACTCACACTAGTCACACTGCTCCAGCTCAAAGCCCTCTCCGTCCGCAGGAGGTCCACCTGAATGGCTAACACATCCCCGAGTGACGTCACAGGTGCTTCCGCCAGCGTCGGGTCAGCCCAGAGGTCAGGGATAGGGTTGGTGACCTCCTGGTTCGGGTTGAGCACGGCGAACATTAGGTCCCACTCCGGCTCCACAACTGTAGTGCAATAGACATCGACAACAAGGATGACAGTACTGTTGCTTTAGGCCTGGTTAGTGCACAAAAAAGATAAACTGAGCTGATGGGGCTCTGAAAATGTGCGGGTTGGCGCTAGAAAAATACCCCTTTTGAGCGGATTTGGCCGGTAAAACGCCCCGACCGGGGCGGATTTTGGCGGTAAAACGCCCCAACCGAGCGGATTTGGGCGGTGCAAAAGGAGGGCGTTTACCGCGGAACCCCCCTCCCCCCCAAACCCAGCAATGTATTAAGTCGACCCCCCCCCCGGCGTGTAGCGCTGTAGTTGGTTTATGTAAGAGGCTTAAACCATTGCATATCATATCGCGACAATGAACTGGTTCATGGTAGAGGGGAGCCATGTCTCCGCGAGTACCTCCCTAGTCATGGCCAGGAAAGACATGGGAGCTTTATCATGAAACAAATGATTCCCCTTAAACAAACGTAGATATGTATTGCACAGGTGGGATGCGAACCACCCACCGGCCGCTTGGGCCGGTCTGCAGCGTAACGTCTGGTTATTTTACTTTTTTCGCAAAAAAAAAACATTGTTGTTTTTGTCTGTGCTTTGAGTTAAAATCTAACAAAAGATTCAATTAACAGTGGATTACACATTTGTTGACGGATTAAAATGACTTGTCACTTACATGGTTTACACGACTTGACGTAGACTGTCGTGTCGTGCCGATAGTCGGCGGCCATGTCTGGGCTGTTGTTGAGGACGTCATATCCGTTCTCCTCGTACAGGTGACACGTGATCGCCGAGGCGTCGTACGCCGCAGACGAGCAGACGTCGCTCGCGTTACCATGGCTACATATGTCCCAACACGTGGCCATACCGAAATCGGTGTCATTCGCGGTCAAGGTCAAGGTCGCGGCGGGGGCAGGCAGGCGGTGGTTGTGCGCGATATACGAAGGCTGAGTCGTCTGGCATTCTGAAATAGACAACTACGTGTACAGTGTCTGGGTGTGACGTCACGGGCCAGGTAAACATCGCCTGCTGGCTCCATTGCCAGGAAATGCATCGGTTGTTCTTCCATGTAAGGGCGAACCATTGTTTTTGCATAGCTTACGTATTACTTACGCCAAACTTTTACTAAAATAAGGGCGTGTTTGATTTATCTGAAACCGACGGGAAACCCAAACCGTTTTTTAAAACCGGTTTCAACGGTTTGCCCACATGAAGGCGAACGCATAGTTTCATTTGTTTACAGTTTAAGCATGTATTTATGCAATGGTCATGTGCTTATGAAGCTGTGATTGTATAAATATGCCGTATGTTTAACTTTCTATTCGCGATTGGACTGACAGTGAATGAAGTAGTGTCATACTTTTGTCCAGAAGTCTCTATTCATTACATTTATGATTAACTATGGTGTATGTGTTGATTGAACTGACCGTTCCGCGGAACCCAAACAGTCAAACCAGCTCTCTCGATAGTTTTACGGTTTCGAGCAAACCGGTTTCGGTTTTTCTCCTGTCGAACAGTCAGTTCGGCAAACCGGTTTTGGTTTCAGGTAAATTGAACACGCCCTAGAACATTTCGTGGGTTCTAATGTGGAAGATGGACCAATTAATGCACCAGTGGCGGATTTCACATTTGGCACGCCGGGAAGAACAGGTGTGGATTCCAAAGGGGATTCCCAGGGGTCCTGTGGCCCCCTCCCTTGATAGATAGTTGGGGGTCAAGGGGGTCACAGGTTCTTGCTGTTACTTCCCGCAAAGGCAATATAAATATAGCTGACCAGGGGGTCTAATTGGGGGTCTGACCCCTCCCCTTTTTGAGGGGGGATGCTGTTGGTCTATGGTAACCGTATGCCAGCTGTGTGGAAGCCACATCCGTCTTTTTGTCTTGGATCCCGATTTTATATGTGGCCCGCTATTTTGTTTCAACCACCCCCCCCCCCTCCCTCGGTCGTAATAATTTCAAACCCACAGTGTGGATCGCCCCTCTTCAATTCCTGAATCCACGCCAGCTTGTGACCCCCATGTGATTATGTGCTGGATCCGCCCCTGAAGGGGTTGAGTACACCCGGTGGCATATCCGTTCTGTCTGGCCCAAAGAAATGCACCCGCTGTCGGTAACTCACGTGGTCTGCTACAAACGGCCTTGGCGGGAAGGTCGCATGGCGCTAAGTGCAGCGACACTGTCGTGGCGTCCCGCGAGAGGGCGCTGCAGGCGTTGACGGAGCTGTTCAGGAGTAGCGGATCCAGAACGAGTGCCGGGACTCCGGCGTACGTCAGCAGGAACGTGGCGATGTCCTGCCAGGCGGCGAAGTGGCCGCCCAGGAAGTAGGGGTCGGTGGTCGGGTTGTCAATGCTGAAAGTAGGACGGACGGAGAAGCATTATGCAAAGGGTGGCCTCTCTGGCTCAGTGGGTGAGCGGTTTGAGCCGTTTGAGCGGCAGAACAACAGGTCGTGGGTTCGCGCCGTATAATGTGCATCGATCTGGCCTCATACCATCGCCTCGGGAGGCTTCTTAGCCCTAGTTAACAGTCGGTTGTACAAGAATGGTCTGAAACACATGTATGCTTCATGTCGGAAATATAGAGGTAAAATATGGAGGTATAATATGGAGGTAAACTATGGAAGTAAACTATGGAAGTAAAATATGGAGGTAAATATGGAGGCAAACATGTATAAATTATAATGGGGGCCTGAGGCAGGCATATATCAGAGGAATCTACTTGTTTAATATTCTGTGACTACTGTGCTCTGTGGTGTTCTTTGATCACTCTGATCTCTGTGGTCACTGTGTTCCCTGAATAATGTATTCAGTGACTACTGGGTCCTGTGGGTACTATGTTGGCTACATACACTGAGGCGACAAGCAGCAGTTGGTCGAGGCTGCGCGGCGTGGCCAGGCTGGCCGACATCCCCTCACACACCAGCGCCGCCTCCTCGGCCGTCTGCAGGTCCGTCATCCTGAAGTACTCGTGTCCCCCGCCCTGGACCCAGTCTCCGATGTCTGCAGGCAACGACAACCATGTGGCATTAACATATATACAGCTCATGAATATTCATGCGACAATATTCACACCTAACCTAAAGGGTATCAGTGCCATTCGGCACTATTGGCTCACTTCCGGTTTATCGGCGGCCATTTTGTTTTGCGATATCATCATGATGATCATTAAACCTAACTTGATCTATAATTCTCTGACTTACATTCGAAATTCCTGTTTACCTGCAAACTTTTACTCTTTAATATCTGATGTTTTTTCCCCTATGCATGTCTAATCCATGCGTTCTGATCACAATACAATATTGGTTATCTATTATCCGAAATAGTTCGAAAGATATATGACAGCATTCGACACATATAGCAGAGGTGTTAATAGCCTTGACAATATTCAGCTAAAGTCTACCAACTGATCACGTATCTTAATTGCGAGGATATGGCAGGTGAAATGGTCATTTGCAGGTCTGGTTCTTTGCAGATAGTTGGCCTGTGTTTAATACAACTGGGTGGGGGGTGTGGGCGGGGGGACTTCCTGGTGTACTGAGTAGCGCATTAGAGCGCATATCAATAGTGCATCTGTGGCTTGTTTCATTCATTCGTCCTTCATCATCCAGGGATGTTTCTTGGCCCAGTAATGTAAAGCACTAATTTCAGTTAAAATTCATGTTCAGGGCACGCGTCCCCTACCTGAGCAGTTAGAAGTCGGATGCCAACATTCAGACACACGACTAAATACCTGAGCAGTTAGAAGTCGGATCCCAGAGCCCGGATGCTGGGCAGGACAATGAGCTCTCCTCGCGGGGGTTTGTGGGACATGGTGACGTCACGGGCAGTCCGTCAACCTCGCACTCCAGATATATGACGTCATTGGTGACACTGGGACAGGCGGGACCACGCTCGTTCCCTGTAACAACCAGTAGACTACTGTAGTCAAATACTTAGTATTATTATAATCGGGAAATAATTTAAACTAGACCTCAACATGTATGTGCATTTCTCTCTGCAGGCAATCCAAGCAACTGAAATTATCGTGTGGTAAGCACTTTTGTCTATTTTATTGTGCTGTACACAGTAACTTCACTCACATTTCATAATGTAAGACATACTAGTCTTAACAGTAAAAACTTAAACTTCAAACTGTGGCAAAAGTAGGTAGAGTTACCTTGATTATATTTACAAGGTACGTAGATTATGTCTACAAGTTACTAGATTATATCTACAAGTTACGTAAAAGCATTACAAATACCCTGTAAATAGCAGCTAAAGAGACGCATGTACAGCAATCTTCAATCAACAATGAGGCTGAGCTGCGGATCAACAGATCATGGGTTGACATTATTAGACTTCCTAGCGCCATGCCTTTTCATCCAACCTCAATTTGTAGAAGAGCGAACAAAACCTGGACGATTTCTTGACCCAGTATAGCCTTCAAGCCAACCAAGGTGGTCTAAAACGTCTACATTTTACTTGACCTTGAGTCGGGATACCCACCGATGCGGTAGAAGGCCACGGTCAGCGAGGACACGTTCTGGACGGCGCCAAGGTCATCCCGTTGCCACCACAGATACAGGCGGTTGTCAAGTACGCCGTAGGTCAGCGCGCCTTCTGCCCGTGGCGTCATCATGGCAACGCCATTCGTTACAATGGCGCTGGGCCCAGGGGAACCGGTCTCCGTCTGGTGAGTTAATACAGTGTATATGGAGCGTTCAAAACGTTCAAAAGGTTACATGTTTTACATGGCTTACATCAAAAAGTAATCAAAAGATTAAAACACGGATATATTGCCACGTACGCCATCACACGCATAGAGGCTCAACCCATGCCTAGCTTTGATCCTACTGGATAATTCTGTGCTCAGCGGATTTCACACTATTTATTGCGACTAAGCATTGATAAAATCAAAGGTTATATTAATTAATAATAAATATTGAAACCAATATGAAAGCAATTGTTACATTTGTGCATAGTCATGCCGCCAAAATCAGCATCTAACGTCAAAATGAGTATCTGATGTCGAAATGAGTATCTGACATCAAAATGAGTATCTGATGTCGAAATGAGTATCTGATGTCGAAATGAGTATCTGATGTCGAAATGAGTATCTGATGTCGAAATGAGTATCTGATGTCGAAATGAGTATCTGATGTCGAAATCTATCTGCAAACGGCCACAGAATATGTGAGATACAAAGATACCTTGTGCGGTGTCTCACGTGCCCTATATGCACTGTACGCCAGACAATATATAGTACTGTTATAAAACATTTCTGATCACTCACTTGGCTACACATATAGAACTACTTTTTGGGCGCACTGGCGGTTCTACGGTACTCAAGAGGGCCGGCGTCCCGGGCCTGCAAATCACTACGCCTTGCAAGGCAACGGCGGTTCAAAGGACCTCAAGGAGTTCAACACATTTGCAGTTGAGCGACCTATGGCTGCAGGTACCACGGGGACAGGCTAAATCACCTGGACAACGACAAATCCCGTGGACACGTATGATGAGGGCAGCTCGAGAACCTTGGGTTTTGATTGGCTGTCCAGTGGGAGATGCACGGCGAACGCTTCCGGTCGCGCGAGCTCGGTCCACAGCAGGACCCGGATGTAGGCAGTGTCTGGGCTGTAGCCACTCTCTACGGCGTCAAAATCAACCCCTGGTGCCGAGATATAAAGTACTTGAGTTAGTGATAACATTTCTTCGCCAATATATGCTTGGTATGATTTACGACGTAAGTTACTTAATAATATATATAATTCCCACAAGAGTGTAATTTTAATATTTCCTGAGAGCAAGTCTTTGTTGCCACTTTGTTGATAATGTTATCCATATAGGAAACCAGAAAGACATAATATTTATTTGCTTTTTACATATATACACATACTGGGCAGATAATTAATGATAAATTAATTAACTAATCCTATGTTTTATGGAGAAAGTTGAAATACATGGATAATCTCCTTGAAAATCAACTAGCGGCCTTTGGAATCAGAGGCTGTGAGCAAATGTTTCCATTTTGTATACAGAATTATCCTGAACAGGTATAATGGTATAATGTCGCTTAGCACCAATATCATATGTTGTGGGGGTAGACATGCTTTTGTTCATGGCCTGTGTTTTTCCTCTCAGTGCTGAAATAGGACTAATTCCCTGTGCAGTATCAATATATATTATATATAGACTTACTATTTATTGGCGGCAGTCCAATGACAGCTGTGGTGTCGTTGTACAACATGTCGCCGTTGTCATTCTGACCTCCAAGAGTTGCTGAAGTACAACACAGAAACGGGAATGTTGAGATTCATGGCCAATATAGCCACAGTAAACCTAACTTGTATATATAAATAAAAAAATATTCGATGCTATACCGTCGACCACCAAATGCACAAATATAATATGTCAGGATGTATACGAGGCACAACGTTACGTAGATGTATTATCACAACGTTAGCACAACGTTACGTAAATGTATTATCACAACGTTAGCACAACGTTACGTAGATGCATGATCACAGGCCAACTGGTGCACATATCGAAGGGTTGGCTTCCGCCGTCTGCGTGAGACGCTGGCTGGAGCAGCAGCTTACGGAAGCCTGTTGATGCTAAGCGACGACATTACTTCATTTACAGATTATGTGGCGACTGCCAGATAATCTGTAAATGAAGTAATATCATCCCCTGGCAACAACGGGCTTCCGTAGCAGCTGACGTAGCAACTATTCTAATTGAGTCAGTGCCTACGGCTGAATCAGCCATGCGGAGTCCGCCAGAGCTTGACGTAACCACAACATTGCTGTTCTGTCGTTTGACTCTGACCACGACTCTGAGGCTTCATGCCCAATATCTAGAGCCAGGACTCACAATGATGCAACGCCAAAGCTTCACATGAAACGGAATCGACGAGGAAAACCTCCACACCGCGTTTGCAAACACCACTGTTTGGTTGTATACTCAGGACGCTTTAACCACTTTTGGTCATATCGCGTCAATGGGAGAAGGGAGAGTGGAGCCATGTCTCCAGGGGTAACCCCCCCTGCTCTTTGTGTAGAAAAACATGGGATCTTTATCCTGTGAACACACAGCCACAGCGGGGCTCGAACCACCAACCCACATGCCGTTCGGCTCTCAGGTGGCCAGAGCGCTGAATGCGAGCGCTCCTACCCACTGAGCCATCGGGGCGGGCCGCGCAAGCACCATTGAATCTGGGCTTTGGCCATCTAGTTGTCCTTTCACCAGCGTCATTCACTCGGACATGTATCTAAATGGGAGTTACAGACAACGAGTAGTTGAAGTGCTAGGCCATGTACGTACCTCCCGTATCCAGAACCAGCATCGTGCCGCTGCTGGTGTCAATCAGGATCATCTGGGCGACCCCCAGCTGAGGACGGCGTCCCAGGCCGTGGGCCGACTCCACCCACGGATCTGGAGCGACACACGGAATCCTTGGTTAATCCGGTGTTAACCAATAGGAAATCATGTAACAAGTGTAATTCCTGCGTCATGGTTACCACCGTAATTGTGGACGTGGAAGTACACAATGTTAAGAGAAACATGGATATGATAACGGGCTTGTACTTGTTTAATAATATATTTGATACATCCATATACATGATATAGATCGACAGAAGCGTCTTCTTTATAATACTACAGCTGTTTACATATAATAACACATCATTATATATCGCTTTCTAAGCAGAAAGCATCAGTATAATGCAAGAAACACTGACACTACACACGAATTCTCTCATAATATCATAATATATCAAAGACCAACCGCTCTCAATCTGAACACCTACCCAGTTAATAAAGCTATACTCTATATAAAACTGTGATTTCGGGATTAATACCTTCATTCTGGACCTTAATAGAGCCGCTGAATTTTACTTTTACCGATAGCTACAGTAAATTTTGTTGAAGATTACTGCATTGATTGTTATAATAAAGAACACTGTCGTCCGTAATTCCCAAATTTCACTTTGCCTCAACCACAATGACGCGTTTCCGACACCAGAATCATTGTGGCACTTACGGGCGCCATGTTGGACGGGCGCCATGTTGGATTTAATAAAATTTACTTTGCCCCCAAAGAAGACCTAAGATACACACCAGATTGCCGCCACTGGACTAGTGGACACAACGCTTTAATGCTTGGATATGTAGCAAATAACACACGCAATATTGACTTGAGTCGTTTCTTGAAGTCGTTCAATGTTCCGCCGCTAGATGGCGCCACCTACCCGGACTCAGGAGGCTGACAGGGATCCATCCCGACATAAAACTGGGACGCGGAAAGCTACAGAACAGCCACAGCTGAACCCGGATGTAGATTTGTGTGACGTCACAGTTCCGTTCCGAGCCATCCCAGAGCGCTGTGTCTGAAATAAGTTGGCGTTGTAGGCCACTTTTGTGCACGCAAGGGCTGCATACACTGGGCCAGGCTGTGTCTGACGTGCCTAATGCTTGGTAACCATATCCTTTACATGCTAATTTAACGACAGATCGTAATTTTACGAGCCACTGAAATAAGCGTTAGACTGCGATTATTGGGCGGCAGCCATCTTCGCGCAATTTATTTTCCATCAATATTATCTAGAAATATGTTTGCCATCTATTTATGATCAATTCAACATTTTTCATTTTCATTCGGGTCGGCAATTCAATGACTTAATTTTACGAATGGGAGTTTAATATGGGCGCAATCATCCACAGGGTTTGTCGCAATGTAATTGACTTAGACATATAATCTGGGAATTTTATAATCTTGAAATATACTTGTATTACGTTGAAGAACATTATAAATATGTAATAATACTTCTTTTATGCAGATGCGAGCTTGTGCAAACTTCGTTTCAAAAGTTCTATGCTAAATAAAACATTCGTACAATATTAGCACCGGTCCAACATTTTAAAATATAGCGAGCCCTTCAGAAATATGTGAGACCGGGAAGGGTGTAAGCTATTCGAAACTCTTAAGGGTTTGCACTCTTGTACGTACCATTACACATGGTCTTAGTGCACTTGTACCTACCATTACACATGGTCTTAGTGCACTTGTACCTACCATTACACAGGATATTAGTCAGACATGCGGCGATTACATTGTAAATGTAATCGATTACGATTACGATTACTTGGAAATTTCATCATCAGGAAATATGAAAGTAATCGATTACGATTACATTGAAAGTAATCATGAATACAATCATGATTACTTTCTATGTTTTTAATAAATGAACCCCTAGCTGACTAGGCCTTTAAGTAGGTATTTCATCAAACAGTAAGCATTGGATGAGCGGGGCCACACTTATGAAGACTGGGCAGCTTGGTCGGGAGAGTGGCGGATTTTTCATCATAGGGCTGTGAGTTCAATTCCCGACGGGCACATTATTTGAGGGAATTTATTGATGGTTACAGCCCACGGTAGTCACCTTTAGAAGAACAATCTTTGATAGTAATTAGTTATTGTAAGACTAATCAAAATACCAGCATACAAGTTATTATATAAGACATATTAAATAGTTTAATATAAAAACCACAATGTATATTTTTGATACAAATCCGCTGCAATTATTCTTATCTTCCTTATAAGGAAGTGTGGTGGGTAACACAACTTATGTTCTCTACGTTAAATGGCAGGTAGAAAAAGGAAGCCACAATTAATGCTATAGGACACGGGGATATCCGCGCCATACGTTGCCGCGCCCAACTACTGAACCCAATCGAGTACGTTTTATAACAACACTTCTACTAATCAAACTATATAGAGTAAAATAACAGAAGCATCATCTAAGCCCATCCCATCACAGCCCCCACCCACCGACTCCCAACAATACAGATGGACTATCCCTAGTTATCCAATGCAAACAAGATAATTATGGGATTAGACGGTGGTCAACTTTCGGGTATCCAGCCGGCTTAATTTGTTATATCTGGTTATGTCTCAAAGGACCGGAAGCGCAGGGGTGGTTGGGGGGGGGGGGGTGCATCTCTACAGGACTCCAATGGCCAATACTGGTGACATAGAAAGTGTGACACGCTCAGTTTGGAGACGAAACAGTGAACATAGTAAAGTAATCATCAAAAGTGATCATGACTACGATTACATAAGCAATGTAATCGAATACGATTACGATTGCATTGCTTTTGAAACCAATGTAATCCATTACGACTACGATTACTTGGAAATGTAATCGATTACAATCGATTACGAGTACTGATTATGATTACCCCATGTCTGATATTAGCACATCTGTGCCAACCGTTACACATGGTCTTATCGCACTTGTACCTACAAATACGCATGGTCTTAGTACACTTGTACCTACTAAAACACATGATCTTAGCACACTTGTACTTACCAAAGCACATGATCTTGTTGTTGCACAACCCTAGGGGATCCTCTCGCATTACCCAGAATTCCGTCCTCGACATCACGTGACTCACGCCACACGTGCCGTTCTCCACCGGAAACCAGTCGTGGACGGATTCAAAGACAGCGCCCCCTGGCGGGAGGTCGGGATCGCCGTCGGACACCAGGACTCTGGCGTACACGGGAAGTTCTTGAAGGTTGTGGGTCCAGGAGGCCAGCGTGGAGCCGGATGCGGAGGTCGGGGTTACGGCCGTCCAGCCGGAGTCCCAATCCGGAGCCGACACGTCAGTCCGCTCTTTGGAGTAATCCGGACAGATCCATGGAGATCCATTGGATTCATGGATACCAAGACACAAATGTATTACACTACCACCGACAAGCCCCCCCCACCCCCCACCCAACTTCATGCAATTACCATTAAAGGATCTAAGGTTAAAAGAATTCGGAGCTTTTTTTGGAAAGGGTAGGCCATACCCTGGTCTAGATGAAAAACAAAGACAAAGGACCACCTTCCAGGGCGGCTCCTAAATTCTACTATAGACAGCCCTATCCCACCTATCCTAAACTCTACTATAGACAGCCCTATCCCACCTATCCTAAACTCTACTATAGACAGCCCTATCCCACCTATCCTAAACTCTACTATAGACAGCCCTATCCCACCTATCCTAAACTCTACTATAGACAGCCCTATCCCACATATCCTAAACTCTACTATAGACAGCCCTATCCCACCTATCCTAAACTCTACTATAGACAACCCTATCCCACCTATCCTAAACTCTACTATAGACAGCCCTATCCCACCTATCCTAAACTCTACTATAGACAGCCCTATCCCACCTATCCTAAACTCTACTATAGACAGCCCTATCCCACCTATCCTAAACTCTACTATAGACAATCCTATCCCACCTATCCTAAACTCTACTATAGACAGCCCTATCCCACCTATCCCAAACTCTACTATAGACAGCCCTATCCCACCTATCCTAAACTCTACTATAGACAGCCCTATCCCACCTATCCTAAACTCTACTATAGACAGCCCTATCCCACCTATCCTAAACTCTATTATAGACAGCCCTATCCCACCTATCCTAACCTCTACTATAGACAGCCCTATCCCACCTATCCTAAACTCTACTATAGACAACCCTATCCCACCTATCCTAAACTCTACTATAGACAACCCTATCCCACCTATCCTAAACTCTAATATAGACAACCCTATCCCACCTATCCTAGACTCTACTATAGACAGCGCTATCCCACCTATCCTAAACTCTACTATAGACAACCCTATCCCACCTATCCTAAACTCTACTATAGACAACCCTATCCCACCTATCCTAAACTCTACTATAGACAACCCTATCCCACCTATCCTAAACTCTACTATAGACAGCCCTATCCCACCTATCCTAAACTCTACTATAGACAGCCCTATCCCACCTATCCTAAACTCTACTATAGACAGCCCTATCCCACCTATCCCAAACTCTACTATAGACAGCCCTATCCCACCTATCCTAAACTCTACTATAGACAGCCCTATCCCACCTATCCTAAACTCTACTATAGACAACCCTATCCCACCTATCCTAAACTCTACTATAGACAGCCCTATCCCACCTATCCTAACCTCTACTATAGACAGCCCTATCCCACCTATCCTAAACTCTACTATAGACAGCCCTATCCCACCTATCCTAAACTCTACTATAGACAGCCCTATCCCACCTATCCTAAACTCTACTATAGACAGCCCTATCCCACATATCCTAAACTCTACTATAGACAGCCCTATCCCACCTATCCTAAACTCTACTATAGACAGCCCTACCCCACCTATCCTAAACTCTACTATAGACAGCCCTATCCCACCTATCCTAAACTCTACTATAGACAGCGCTATCCCACCTATCCTAAACTCTACTATAGACAACCCTATCCCACCTATCCTAAACTCTACTATAGACAGCCCTATCCCACCTATCCTAAACTCTACTATAGACAGCCCTATCCCACCTATCCTAAACTCTACTATAGACAACCCTATCCCACCTATCCTAGACTCTACTATAGACAGCGCTATCCCACCTATCCCAAACTCTACTATAGACAGCCCTATCCCACCTATCCTAAACTCTACTATAGACAGCCCTATCCCACCTATCCTAAACTCTACTATAGACAGCCCTATCCCACCTATCCTAAACTCTACTATAGACAGCCCTATCCCACCTATCCTAAACTCTACTATAGACAGCCCTATCCCACCTATCCTAAACTCTACTATAGACAGCCCTATCCCACCTATCCTAAACTATATTATAGACAGCCCTATCCCACCTATCCTAAACTCTACTATAGACAGCCCTATCCCACCTATCCTAAACTCTACTATAGACAGCCCTATCCCACCTATCCTAAACTCTGCTATAGACAGCCCTATCCCACCTATCCTAAACTCTACTATAGACAGCCCTATTCCACCTATCCTAAACTCTACTATAGACAGCCCTATCCCACCTATCCTAAACTCTACTATAGACAGCCCTATCCCACCTATCCTAAACTATACTATAGACAGCCCTATCCCACTTATCCTAAACTCTACTATAGACAGCCCTATCCCACCTATCCTAAACTCTACTATAGACAGCCCTATCCCACCTATCCTAAACTATACCATGGACAGCCCTATCCCACCTATCCTAAACTCTACTATAGACAACCCTATCCCACCTATCCTAGACTCTACTATAGACAACCCTATCCCACCTATCCTAAACTCTACTATAGACAACCCTATCCCACCTATCCTGAACTCTACTATAGACAACCCTATCCCACCTATCCTAAACTCTACTATAGACAGCCCTATCCCACCTATCCTAAACTCTACTATAGACAGCCCTATCCCACCTATCCTAAACTCTACTATAGACAGGCCTATCCCACCTATCCTAAACTCTACTATAGACAGCCCTATCCCACCTATCCCAAACTCTACTATAGACCGCCCTATCCCACCTATCCTAAACTCTACTATAGACAGCCCTATCCCACCTATCCTAAACTCTACTATAGACAGCCCTATTCCACCTATCCTAAACTCTACTATAGACAGCCCTATCCCACCTATCCTAACCTCTACTATAGACAGCCCTATCCCACCTATCCTAAACTCTACTATAGACAGCCCTATCCCACCTATCCTAAACTCTACTATAGACAGCCCTATCCCACCTATCCTAAACTCTACTATAGACAGCCCTATCCCACATATCCTAAACTCTACTATAGACAGCCCTATCCCACCTATCCTAAACTCTACTATAGACAGCCCTATCCCACCTATCCTAAACTCTACTATAGACAGCCCTATCCCACCTATCCTAAACTCTACTATAGACAGCGCTATCCCACCTATCCTAAACTCTACTATAGACAACCCTATCCCACCTATCCTAAACTCTACTATAGACAGCCCTATCCCACCTATCCTAAACTCTACTATAGACAGCCCTATCCCACCTATCCTAAACTCTACTATAGACAACCCTATCCCACCTATCCTAGACTCTAATATAGACAGCGCTATCCCACCTATCCCAAACTCTACTATAGACAGCCCTATCCCACCTATCCTAAACTCTACTATAGACAGCCCTATCCCACCTATCCTAAACTCTACTATAGACAGCCCTATCCCACCTATCCTAGACTCTACTATAGACAGCCCTATCCCACCTATCCTAAACTCTACTATAGACAGCCCTACCCCACCTATCCTAAACTCTACTATAGACAGCCCTATCCCACCTATCCTAAACTCTACTATAGACAGCCCTATCCCACCTATCCTAAACTCTACTATAGACAGCCCTATCCCACCTATCCTAAACTCTACTATAGACAGCCCTATCCCACCTATCCTAGACTCTACTATAGACAGCCCTATCCCACCTATCCTAAACTCTACTATAGACAGCCCTATCCCACCTATCCTAAACTCTACTATAGACAGCCCTATCCCACCTATCCTAAACTCTACTATAGACAGCCCTATCCCACCTATCCTAAACTCTACTATAGACAGCCCTATCCCACCTATCCTAAACTATGTTATAGACAGCCCTATCCCACCTATCCTAAACTCTACTATAGACAGCCCTATCCCACCTATCCTAAACTCTACTATAGACAGCCCTATCCCACCTATCCTAAACTCTACTATAGACAGCCCTATCCCACCTATCCTAAACTCTACTATAGACAGCCCTATTCCACCTATCCTAAACTCTACTATAGACAGCCCTATCCCACCTATCCTAAACTCTACTATAGACAGCCCTATCCCACCTATCCTAAACTCTACTATAGACAGCCCTATCCCACCTATCCTAAACTCTACTATAGACAGCCCTATCCCACCTATCCTAAACTCTACTATAGACAGCCCTATCCCACCTATCCTAAACTCTACTATAGACAGCCCTATGCCACCTATCCTAAACTCTACTATAGACAGCCCTATCCCACCTATCCTAAACTCTACTATAGACAGCCCTATCCCACCTATCCTAAACTCTACTATAGACAGCCCTATCCCACCTATCCTAGACTCTACTATAGACAGCCCTATCCCACCTATCCTAAACTCTACTATAGACAGCCCTATCCCACCTATCCTAAACTCTACTATAGACAGCCCTATCCCACCTATCCTAAACTCTACTATAGACAGCCCTATCCCACCTATCCTAAACTCTACTATAGACAGCCCTATCCCACCTATCCTAAACTATACTATAGACAGCCCTATCCCACCTATCCTAAACTCTACTATAGACAGCCCTATCCCACCTATCCTAAACTCTACTATAGACAGCCCTATCCCACCTATCCTAAACTATACCATGGACAGCCCTATCCCACCTATCCTAAACTCTACTATAGACAGCCCTATCCCACCTATCCTGAACTCTACTATAGACAACCCTATCCCACCTATCCTAAACTCTACTATAGACAACCCTATCCCACCTATCCTAGACTCTACTATAGACAGCGCTATCCCACCTATCCTAAACTCTACTATAGACAACCCTATCCCACCTATCCTAAACTCTACTATAGTCAACCCTATCCCACCTATCCTAAACTCTACTATAGACAACCCTATCCCACCTATCCTAAACTCTACTATAGACAGCCCTATCCCACCTATCCTAAACTCTACTATAGACAGCCCTATCCCACCTATCCTAAACTCTACTATAGACAGCCCTATCCCACCTATCCCAAACTCTACTATAGACAGCCCTATCCCACCTATCCTAAACTCTACTATAGACAGCCCTATCCCACCTATCCTAAACTCTACTATAGACAGCCCTATCCCACCTATCCTAAACTCTACTATAGACAGCCCTATCCCACCTATCCTAACCTCTACTATAGACAGCCCTATCCCATCTATCCTAAACTCTACTATAGACAGCCCTATCCCACCTATCCTAAACTCTACTATAGACAGCCCTATCCCACCTATCCTAAACTCTACTATAGACAGCCCTATCCCACATATCCTAAACTCTACTATAGACAGCCCTATCCCACCTATCCTAAACTCTACTATAGACAGCCCTATCCCACCTATCCTAAACTCTACTATAGACAGCCCTATCCCACCTATCCTAAACTCTACTATAGACAGCGCTATCCCACCTATCCTAAACTCTACTATAGACAACCCTATCCCACCTATCCTAACCTCTACTATAGACAGCCCTATCCCACCTATCCTAACCTCTACTATAGACAGCCCTATCCCACCTATCCTAAACTCTACTATAGACAGCCCTATCCCACTTATCCTAAACTCTACTATAGACAGCCCTATCCCACCTATCCTAAACTCTACTATAGACAGCCCTATCCCACCTATCCTAAACTCTACTATAGACAGCCCTATCCCACCTATCCTAAACTCTACTATAGACAACCCTATCCCACCTATCCTAGACTCTACTATAGACAGCGCTATCCCACCTATCCCAAACTCTACTATAGACAGCCCTATCCCACCTATCCTAAACTCTAATATAGACAGCCCTATCCCACCTATCCTAAACTCTACTATAGACAGCCCTATCCCACCTATCCTAGACTCTACTATAGACAGCCCTATCCCACCTATCCTAGACTCTACTATAGACAGCCCTATCCCACCTATCCTAAACTCTACTATAGACAGCCCTATCCCACCTATCCTAAACTCTACTATAGACAGCCCTATCCCACCTATCCTAAACTCTACTATAGACAGCCCTATCCCCCCTATCCTAAACTCTACTATAGACAGCCCTATCCCACCTATCCTAGACTCTACTATAGACAGCCCTATCCCACCTATCCTAAACTCTACTATAGACAGCCCTATCCCACCTATCCTAAACTCTACTATAGACAGCCCTATCCCACCTATCCTAAACTCTACTACAGACAGCCCTATCCCACCTATCCTAAACTCTACTATAGACAGCCCTATCCCACCTATCCTAAACTATATTATAGACAGCCCTATCCCACCTATCCTAAAGTCTACTATAGACAGCCCTATCCCACCTATCCTAAACTCTACTATAGACAGCCCTATCCCACCTATCCTAAACTCTACTACAGACAGCCCTATCCCACCTATCCTAAACTCTACTATAGACAGCCCTATCCCACCTATCCTAAACTATATTATAGACAGCCCTATCCCACCTATCCTAAAGTCTACTATAGACAGCCCTATCCCACCTATCCTAAACTCTACTATAGACAGCCCTATCCCACCTATCCTAAACTCTACTATAGACAGCCCTATCCCACCTATCCTAAACTCTACTACAGACAGCCCTATCCCACCTATCCTAAACTCTACTATAGACAGCCCTATCCCACCTATCCTAAACTATATTATAGACAGCCCTATCCCACCTATCCTAAAGTCTACTATAGACAGCCCTATCCCACCTATCCTAAACTCTACTATAGACAGCCCTATCCCACCTATCCTAAACTCTACTATAGACAGCCCTATCCCACCTATCCTAAACTCTACTATAGACAGCCCTATCCCACCTATCCTAAACTCTACTATAGACAGCCCTATCCCACCTATCCTAAACTCTACTATAGACAGCCCTATCCCACCTATCCTAAACTCTACTATAGACAGCCCTATCCCACCTATCCTAGACTCTACTATAGACAGCCCTATCCCACCTATCCTAAACTCTACTATAGACAGCCCTATCCCACCTATCCTAAACTCTACTATAGACAGCCCTATCCCACCTATCCTAAACTCTACTATAGACAGCCCTATCCCACCTATCCTAAACTCTACTATAGACAGCCCTATCCCACCTATCCTAAACTCTACTATAGACAGCCCTATCCCACCTATCCTAAACTCTACTATAGACAGCCCTATCCCACCTATCCTAAACTCTACTATAGACAGCCCTATCCCACCTATCCTAAACTCTACTATAGAGAGCCCTATCCCACCTATCCTAAACTCTACTATAGACAGCCCTATCCCACCTATCCTAAACTCTACTATAGACAGCCCTATCCCACCTATCCTAAACTCTACTATAGACAGCCCTATCCCACCTATCCTAAACTATATTATAGACAGCCCTATCCCACCTATCCTAAACTCTACTATAGACAGCCCTATCCCACCTATCCTAAACTCTACTATAGACAGCCCTATCCCACCTATCCTAAACTCTACTATAGACAGCCCTATCCCACCTATCCTAAACTCTACTATAGACAGCCCTATTCCACCTATCCTAAACTCTACTATAGACAGCCCTATCCCACCTATCCTAAACTCTACTATAGACAGCCCTATCCCACCTATCCTAAACTATACTATAGACAGCCCTATCCCACCTATCCTAAACTCTACTATAGACAGCCCTATCCCACCTATCCTAAACTCTACTATAGACAGCCCTATCCCACCTATCCTAAACTATACCATAGACAGCCCTATCCCACCTATCCTAAACTCTACTATAGACAGCCCTATCCCACCTATCCTGAACTCTACTATAGACAGCCCTATCCCACCCCTCTACTCATCCCCTCTTGGTCACCCTCCCATGGATCGCTATATTAGCGACTTCCGTGTTTATTTATTGACCAGGCGTTTTCAATATCAGTAAATTAATCGTTTTCTATGGTATGCCTTTCTGCTTTAAGAAGATAATATAGTTCTATTTAACGTTGGTATATAAAAGTCAACCATAAACATTAGCAATTAGTGCTATTGACTGTTCTCTCCTTCGTCTATCCTTGTGTTCATACTTTTGTATCTGTTTCTCCACATAAATCGGTATTGTATTGAAAACTATTTGTTAATCTATGCATGTTATTCGGGGTATCTCCATAAATTATTAAATTTACACCAACTCCTATATTAGTTAACCACATCATTTACTAGCGCCACCTATCGCCAGGGACCGGTGGCGCCCCCACTGACCTGTGGGGGAGAATGCCTCCACCTCGCAGACGTCCAGCGTGTCGTTATGCAGCGTTCGGTACAGGACGACGTATCTCCCCAGGAGAGGAATGCTGCATGAAAACGAGGCCGTCACCCCTGGCAACAGTGGCGAGGTGACCTTGAAGCAGAGCTGAAGGACGTCGCGGTCCGCTTGCCAGATGGCGCGGCTGGGGTCAGCGGTGTCAGTGGAATGGACGACAGCAATTTCCGCGTCGAATAAATCATCTGAGGACAAAAACCCAGACATGATATGGCGTCATATGTCAGTCGCGGTGGAGAATAGGCGTTTTGGTTTTAAATTATTAAGGAAGTCATACAGAAATTCAGTATACGGTAATTCAAGGAGAGAATAATGCACTAATAAGAATAATAAGTTAAATCAAGAGAAACGCTAAATAAAGCTAGAACAAACTCACAAGAAACAGTAATATGGCTAGAAACACCAGGCCAGCATGATTATAAATTAAATATATAAATTCACTCATAAAGTACAAACATGATAAACAACAAATTGGGGATTATATAATATTAATAAAGCAAATTTACAACGTTGCATGATGAATATAACTATCTTGACTGACAGACTAACAGTAAATCGTGTAGTGTACTTGATCCTGGGGCGGGGTATTTTATATGAGAGATCATGTACCACAGACGGTGTCCGTTGTCCGGGGGATGGTATATAAATATGTGATATTACCATTAAAAGTTGAGATTCTAACTTCTGAGATCCATGTGTCGCGCCCGAGGTCGATATAGAGTCCTGGGTGGTCCTGCACTGGTACTCGTAGACACGGCGGACCAATCAGAGAGTCCGTTACATAGTCCGCAGGCTGTGACGTGTAGAAGATTCGGTCCCGCCATTGAATGTGGCCTGTGATTGGTAGAGCCTCTGAAACAAAATGGCGTCTATTGGCAAGCGATTCTAACTGCTAACTGGAAATTCAGGACGAACAATTCTTAACAGAAATGCCAAACGTCAAATGATTTTTGTTTGTTTACCTCATAATTTTGAATGCAACAAAATAATAGTAAGAGTTTTGCAAGTGGTTAGGAATTTTATGTTCACCAATCTGTAGCAACCGTTTATTTTGCACTATCTGTGCAGGCTATAGGAGAAGCTATGTTTTTGACTGGATGGTATTATTTTTTTAATCTGCAATGCATTCAGTTTAATAGTGAGGACATGAGTGCTTTTCAAAAACAAATAGAGGACTTATTGTTTTTTTTAAAAATATTTTTGTGGTGGATAAACCTCAGAAGCATTTTTTTTCTTTTAAAGCAGTGTTGTCTACACTTACCGGAGAGTTCGGCGAGAACGTCGAAGGTTGAGGCGTTGTGCGGAAGATCAAGTGACACTGAACAACGAGACAATATAAATCAATGTAGAAATCATATATACAACAAACAATGCTTCACGAGACATTGCAGAATACAGGATACCCCCTTTGAATCGCGCATCCCCAAGAATAAGGGAGAGAAATATCAAATCTCCAAGACGAGGACTGTTCAAGACCGAGAGCAAAAAAAAGGTATTCCCAGACTGCTGTAACGAATCGAGGTAAATGGTGAAGGAGTCTTTGCGTTGACAAGTATTTCTACTGATATCGATCCCCAAATATTGCCAACAGCTAATCGTGAATCTCCAAGTATTCCTGGATGCCAATCGCTGAGATCGGAAAAGGTATCCCCACTCCCCCTTCTATATTGTGTTGTTGATCCAGTGTGTAAAGTATATCTTAAAAATCGTGTGCAGTATTTAAAATATATACCGTATAAAAATGAATATCACGCATGTTTAATGCCTACACCGTACACCGCGCTAACGGGTGTAAACATAGTCCATCATATATCCATATTCACCAAAATATCTAACATAAAACAAACAGTGGTCATATGGGATACGTGCAGAACACGATTAGGCTTGAAGGGACGAATGGCCAGAAACAACATGTCACCTGAAGACCCATAGATTAACATAATGATTCCGAAGTAAAGAGATCAATACATTTAATAAATCAAGGGATTAATTACTCAACCATTAAGATACTAGTTAATAAACTGACCAATGTGGTTAATAACGCAATCAATAATAATCAATAATTAGGATAATTCAGCTGGGTGGTGCCGAGAATGTCCGAAGAGCTGCAGAGAGAAATAGACATATTACTGGACAACGGGGACACACAATCATGTTAATGGGCGACTTAAGACAACAAGTCGGACAAACAAAGCAGTCACCTTCTTGTCAAATTCAGAAATGAGTACTTCACACTTGTACCTACCATCAGCTATAATTGTCAATTTCATACTTACGATTAAGGCAAAAGGACCCACGCGTGGGCGGGGCTTAGTATCGGAGTATGGGACGGTCTATTGGATGACTTACCGTTGGGGCCGAATGCCTGCAGACCGCTGATCTGGACGCTGCCAGCGCTATCGTCAAGGTCAAGGCCGAGGTAGCGTCCGTACACCGGCTGAGTGCAGGTGAAGTTTTGTTCTGTGATCGGCGGTAAGAGTGTCCCGCTGTATGACTGGCAGAGGGCAGTCAAGGTCATGTTAAAGTCACCGGTCGCATCCGGTTCCACTGAGCTGATCCAGACGTCCATTGCACTCCATTGCTCTGTGGGGTAAGATCAGGACCCTCTGGAGTCTAGGCATTCACTTGTAAAGTATCATTGATTAATTATCGTTGATTCAAGGACGTAAATATAAAATAAAATAACAGTTGACATAACAGTAAAAAGGAGAAATATTTGGTTTGGACACTATGCACGACCCAAGTAAGGCATACATGGTTTGTTTGTTACATCATATTTTGATAAATACTAAATCCATAGATTTAAGTAGAAGATTTGGACGCTTAACTTAATATAATAGATATATCGATCCTCGTACTGAGATACTTCATGACTTTACTAGCGGCTGGATTTACTTACTGACATAAACACACACGTAAGATGGAGCAACTTACGACTGCTAGCGGTGGTCACAACAACACTTGTAACCCAGCTGTCTTCTCCAAGGTCAAACCAGACTTCGGGCAAAACGCCATCGGTGAAAACCTCCAGGAACGTTGTGACGTCATAGTCCTGTAGTTTGTCGTCAGTATCCTCGACGATGTCATCGTAGCCAACGTCTTTGTAGACGGCGGGTCTGCTGAAGGCAAGGTTCTCTGCAACGGTATGTGTGGCGTCAAACACTTGTGGTAAAGCTGTTAAAGCAGCCGCTTTCAGGCAAGATCTAAATATCATTCTGCCATGTAAAGGCAGACCATTGTTTTAGATATAGCTCATGCATTACTGACGCCTGCCATTGACTACAATGATTCATTGCGTGTGCTGTAACATGGAAGATAGACCGATATAAAACTGTACTATTGTATGACATGAATAGTGGAAGACAGAGCAATTCATTCTAGGACTACTAACACTCAGGGCGTTCACGTTACGGTGAACTGTTTGTAAAACAAGCCCCAGTAACGATTACCGGGGCGGATGGCAGTGGGAAGCCCACAGAAGGAATGGGGTGGGGGGCACTGACACTGCAGCACGTCCAGCCTCAGACAGGTTTTGTCCTGCCACGCGGGGGGGGGGGGGTACTGACCGAGACACTGCAGCACGTCCAGCCTCAGACAGGGGTTGTCCTGCCACCCCTTGGGGGGGGGGGCGGCGGTTACTGACCAAGACACTGCAGCACGTCCAGCCTCAGACAGGGGTTGTCCTGCCACGCCTGAGGGGGGAGGGGGGGTACTGACCGAGACACTGCAGCACGTCCAGCCTCAGACAGGGGTTGTCCTGCCACCCCTTGGGGGGGGCGGCGGTTACTGACCAAGACACTGCAGCACGTCCAGCCTCAGACAGGGGTTGTCCTGCCACCCCTTGGGGGGGGGGGGGTACTGACCGAGACACTGCAGCACGTCCAGCCTCAGACAGGGGTTGTCCTGCCACGCCTGGGGGGGGAGGGGGGTGGGGTACTGACCGAGACACTGCAGCACGTCCAGCCTCAGACAGGGGTTGTCCTGCCACGCCTGGGGGGGGGGGGAGGGGGTGGGGTACTGACCGAGACACTGCAGCACGTCCAGCCTCAGACAGGGGTTGTCCTGCCACGCCTGGGGTTCCACTCGCAATACCTCCGCTCTGATTGGGTCCATGAAGTGTGACGTCACTGATGACGTAGGGTCTCTACTCGATGGCCCGGTGAAGGTCTGAAGCGACATTCAGGCAGTACGCTATTCAGGCAGTACGCTATTCAGGCAGTAAAGTGTTCCACGGATTATGTGTTTGGGATCCTGGCAACCATTTGGCCGGACAAACTGCTGCTTGAATAACTCCCCGATAAAGTCTTCAGAACAAAGTCGAAATATGTAGCCTACCTCTATTCGCATTCATTTGATGTTCGAACTGGTGTCATAAGTTTACCTACATTTTAAACTTACATGAGTTTAAGCTTAATATGAATTGACACAAGTTGACAACCAGCCGTCTGGAAAGAAGTCGACACTGGACACTGGACCCCCCTTCCAGACCGCTAAAACCAGATACTATACCCACCGTTTGGAGCACCCCCAGACCCTGGTCGTCATAGATACGCGTCCATGTCGTCTGCTCCTTGTGACGTTTATAGCGCAGAATGTATGACGTCACGATGTCGGACGCTGCCCCGCGTATGTCCCTGGCCTGAAGGGTCACCGCGTGCACCAGCGTGGGACTGGGGAACTCGATCTGAACAGAGACCCGTACACTGACGTCAGAGTAGCTGAGATGGTAAACAGGTCTAACAGTAAACAGCTGAGATGGTGAACAGCTTTTCCCGCCAAAACCTAAGCCCATGCGACATATATATATCACAATTTGCAGAAAAATCGATTGTTTCATTCTATAAATTTAGAAACCGAATAATCATCGCCGTTTCGGCTGTGATATGGCAAACGTGGCTATCTGAAGGACACCACGGAACATTGTCGTGGCGCTGCTACTTATAATAAAACATCGTGAAGCACGCAAATTGATAACGTTTACACTAAGTTGAAAACCGGTGGTTAATTCGTAGCAAGGGGGAAAGCTTAGAGACTTCATTTGGCAGTCTGGCATGCGTGGAATGCAGACAAAAGATATTTTGGATGATTCGAGGACTGATTTTCTTTGCATTTTGAAGGGAACCGCCAGCCTGGCCTCTAACGCTGCTTTACCGATTCATATAATACCCAATTGTCTATCCTCCAAATTACAGAATTTTTTGTCGTATCTATAGCTCACAATAAAATTTAGAAGTGACCGCCGGGCACGATTTCGCCGCCTACCCAGGCGGCAGCCCTTTTTGGAGGTGTGTCCGCGCTTGACCAATCAGTAGGCGATACTCTAATTTATTCAAACCGGAAATTGCGCCTATTGTGTGAGCAAAACAAGAGCGCGTGATCATCTCTAATCTAAAGAGCTGCGATTCTAACTCCAATCATGGCATTGTTGCAGAGTCAATCGTTGCAAGATGTGTATCAATTTGTTTGGACGGTACTTTTCTATGAAACACTAAGATCTTGCGCTACTGCGCGGCTTGGAACTGCCGCTGTTCATCTGTCAATCGCGGCCCTGATCTCTCTCTCTGCGAGTGATAACGTAAGGCGGTGCCACATGAATAGTCACAATACGCGTCACTGCTCCCGGCAAAATGGTTCTCTGCTTCACATTGCTATAATTCCCCCCCTGAGAAGATGATACATCGAAAGTTTTTGAAAGTACCCAGTCGTAGAGTGCCGTGATGAGCCGCATCCAAGTGATTGCGAGGAAGGGCAGTACTTATTTATTGGCAGAGAGAGGCCATTACGTTTTTTATTCAAAAAAATTACATTATTGCAAATATTTTCACACTGTTGGAACATCATATTAACAAACCAGTAACTCAGTTCATGTCAGCTGTACACAATAACACTCTTTCTCTCGGAATAAATACATGAAACAGGCAGCGAAAGCTATCAATATAGGTCTGACAGAAATTATTTTAGGTGTTAAAAACGCAGCTGTGAACTTTGCCATTTCCGTAACAGCATTTATCCTATACAAAGACTGGTTATTGCACGCCCAATACTGTGCTAACCGCCAAGAGCTCACTTCGTTATTAGTTTTACGGAACGAACTACTAGCCAATGCCACTCTCTACAATTGTTTAAAGTGGAACGATGTGTGTGACATGCTACGCCGTATTTACTCGGTTATTTCTTAGGTGCGATTTGGTTATATCTATCTTTAGACAATTATCAATTAATAGAGCGCCGTCCTGCGTAATTTTAAATAAATGTTTTTGCGAATGTAACACGATTTGTGAAAAAAAACAATATTGCGCTGGCACTGACCTCAATGGCGGGGTCAAGGTCGCTGACATCCGGGCACCAACCACCTCGCTGCTCGCCCGGGATATCCTCGGTGTCCAGTATCACATTGGCCACGTCATCGATGGCTTCATTCAGCGACGATGACGTCATAATTGTGCTTGACGGGGAAAGAGCTCCGTCTTTAGTGATCAGACTTCTGCAGCTAGATGCAGGCAGCTTATAGCCGCTCAGGCCTGGTATGGGATAACACGACATGTAAATGGCGACACGCGACAGAGGCATATATAAAAAAATCGACGTTCGACATTGACCTCCCAAATTCCGACACTGAGGATCTGAAAAAGGGACATGAACACAGATCGGCGCAATTTAGAAGAAAACGACACTGAATTTAGCCAAACACCGATAGGGAACGTCGTGAAAAATCAACATTCGACTTTGCGAATTTTGAAAACTCGACACAGTACACGGCACCCCCCCCTCCCTTTCAGACCCTTAGGGTTAAGATTGGAGACGTGGCTGACACCTCCTTACCCAGACAAAAGTGAAGTATTCCCACTCCTCCCCACCCCCACATACACACCTCTCCCCTCTCATGGAAACTGTGGTGATCAAATGGAGATTTTGTTTCCATACTGACATTGTGAAATGTCGATTGATACTACTGACTTGGGCCACCGTATTGCACATAAACGGCTGTACCAGACCGAAAAAAACAGGTTGGACCATGTAATGATGTTTGTTAAAGCAGCTTACTTACATTCGCCATCTTAGATTTTTAAACTTTTAGAATTAAGACTAAAAGTATCTTTAAATTAGGATACATATGTTTTATATCTCGTTGAATTTGCAAAACAACAATTTTCTGAATGCCCACAGGCTTTCAGGATTTAAATTCAAGACGGAAAATACTTATTTAACATGGAGAAGGGATTGGTAATATAACAATTACAGAACATATTGCTTTCAACTTTCTTCAGATGCTGGTGCCAAGTTTTCAGACAATGACCAGTTGAACTCCAGCTCAGCTGACACTATCGAGCGTTACAAACATAAACACCTTGATGATGGTATTGGTTGACCCAACCACAGACACTGGAACTGCTCCATCAACATCTGTGCACATTAAACATGGCTAATGCAGCGCGAAATGATATTAACCCTCTGATGCGGGCATGTGCTTATATCACGCTGTACAGTGTTATTCTCAACACGTTGTTATCGTATAGCGCATTATTATTTTGATGTCGATATTAATCATAAGATTAATAACATTTAAAATAAATAAGTAAAAGACATAATGCTGGGTCCTGTCACCTACCGCCGCCACTGTGACTGCTCCACACAGCCAGACCCTGCGCGTTGTACAGCACCAGATATCCTTCCGCCGAGAAACGTAGTTCGACGGCGTCGTTGCCTGAGTACATGTAGGTCGGGGGGTGTGGGAGCTCGCGGTGCACGCGCAGGTTGCCTCCCGTCGTCAGGGCCAGCATGGTCGCATCGTCCACGGGCAAGGTCGCCTGGAGGTCACATACAACGACAGATCAAACAAACAGCGGCGAAGTTCAAATGTTTTTTTTTGTTGTTTTTTTGTCCAAGTGTTCATGAGGTTCTACACAAGAAAGCCACATTTTTCCCAAACCAGATGCCCCATTTGGGCCAAGAATAATGAAAAAATTAAATATCCTCTATTTATTGCATACAATATATGTGTTCTTATATACCAAGAACCTAGCTTTATCATTAAAATTCAAAAAATGTAAAAAGCGATTCTCTGGGAAAATATTGCAATATGTAATTAACATGTATTAGATATACAGGTAGGTATATTTTTACCATTTAAAGCATATACTTTTAATATTTACTTGGGTTTTAATATTTAATAGATTTTAGCAAACAATATTCTAATATCAATAGACATGATTTTAATATTAATAGACATGATTTTAATATTAGTATACATGATTTTAATATGGAATAACATAATTTCAGTATTTAATAGACAATCTAAATATTTAATAGACAATCTAAATATTCAATAGACATGATCTAAATATTTTATAGACGTAATCTAAATCTTTCGTAGACATAATTTAATAGATGTTGGCATGAGGACACAGACAGACGGAAGGACGATAACAATAGTGGCCCTGGATGACATGTCACGTGATACGCACAGTGTAGTACTGTTTCGGTGTTTAGCACTAGAGGTGGTTACCTGGCGCCCCCTGCTGGTGACGACGAACACACTGCCCTGGAATTCCGCGGTAGAGAGTCCATCCGGGGAACACATGACTTCATCGGGCCCCACCACTCCCCACCCCGACAGCTCGCTCAGTGTGCAGTTAGCCACTGCAACAAAGCAGAAACAGTCATTGAGGCCACATTTGTGCGTATGATTGGTTGTATATTCAGAACGCTTTAACCACTTTTGGTCATATCGTGTCAATGGGAGCAGGAAGGGAGACTGGAGCCATGTCCCCGGGGTAACCCCCTACTGTTTACGAAGAAGGACATGGGATCTTTATCCTGCGACCACACAGACATGGCCACAGCAGGGCTCGAACCACCGACCTACGTGCCGTTAGGCTCTCAGGTGACCAGAGCACTCAAAGCGAGCGCTGTAGCCCACTGAGCTATCGGGCCGGCCCCTTGTGCATATGAAGGCCAAATGGCGCACAAACAGTTTTCCAGAGATACCCCCACGTAGGCATAATACTATTAACAGAGATATTTGATGTTGTCTAGTAGAAGTAGAAGCAAGTGGTAAGTTTGCCGCTATCGCCCATGTCAAAGAAGCTCTCGCTTTTTCTGCTCAGGCTTTCAAATTATGTTTTAAACATAAACTTAAACAAAATTGGCAGAATGGGGTGTGTGATGATACAGGGTACCTCTCTGATGGCCCGATACACAACAACGTCAGGGGCGGATCCAGAAAATCTGGATAGAGGGGGGGCGGTTTCAGGGTCGGATCCAGATATGCTGGATAGTGGTGGGGGTGTGGTTTCGGTTTTCATATGTTAAACGCTATAGATTTCGGCCCTAAAAGGGGGGGCCGTGGCCGGAGTCGGGTGGCCCTACCCCCACCCCCCTCCCCCACCTAGATCCGCCCTGAACCTGTATCTGTCCGCCCACCTTCCCTACAGCCCCACAGCCGTATCCGGACACACGCGGCGGCCGTCCAGGTCTGGACGTGCAGCCGGAAGGTAGTCATGGCGACGGGAGGATTTAGAGGCACGACCACCTGGCTACTCGCGTCCGTGTTTCCGACGAAATCCTGCAATGAAAACCGAACCCAAATGCCTGATCAGCAATCAGAGATGTTTGGAATACATATCAGTGGAGATGACATCTTCAACAAGAGGGAAATGTTGATGTTTTTCTTAGTGAAATTAGGCAGAGATGAAATGATGTGGTTCAATAAGAGTGGCTCAGTCCATTTAACGAGTGCAGGAAACTTGATACGTCAGCGCAATTTAAATCTCCTTGTTAGAACTAGAACTGCATTTTAAATGTTACGGATTACATTAAATGTTACGCGCGAGCAGTTAATTTCCGTGATGGATGCTGCAGTTTCGTAATGCCGGTATTTAAATTCCCAACGTTCTAAAAACAAATATATTGCACTGCTCCCATGATAGCGGCCTTCCAGGCCTTAATAGGGCCCCATAGGGGCTTTTTCGACACGGCGACATGGCGATTTTTAAAATCGACAACGCGACATTGGGGTTGTCTTAGAATCGACATGCGACATAAGACTTAGCGACACGCGACACGCGACATGGAACTTTTCTTAAAATCGACATGCGACATTGACCTTTTCTTAAAATCGACACGCGACATGGACCTTTTCTTAAAATCGACACGCGACATGGACCTTTTTCTTAAAATCGACCCGCGACATGGCTACCCCCCCCCCCCCCCCTCAGGGGCCCTCTTAATGGGAGTCTCCCGACCAAGTTATTTCTTTATTTAAGTCTGTCATGAAATGTAACCTTGTTGCCACATATATTTTTCTTGGTCAAATAAATGTATTCTCACCCTGACTCTGACTCTGACTCTGGGAAGATCCAGACTTGCGAGTCACATTGGAGAGTACGTCTAGTAGTCTCCAGGGGCGGTATTCATAATTCACACTTAGGCTACGCCAATAGACCTTGCGCTAAGTGGCACATTTGTCGAGCGATTATCGGGTTCAAAATACATAAGTAGTCACCCAATATACATGTTTTTAAGAGAACGGGAAAAAGTATGTTGTTAAATCATTATAAAAAAATCTGTTTAATTTTATAAATATATATGTATATATATATTTATTTATTTTTTTTTTGGTTGGGGTGTGGGGGGGGGGGGTATTCTTTTTGTTCTTTTTCTTTTTCTTGCACGACCATATAAGCACGGCTTCTGCTCAGTTTGCACATGAAAATGTAATGTACATGTTTTAAAGATGCAATAAACCTATTATTATTATTAATATGTTTTTTCCGAATCAGGAATATGGCAAAATTATATGGACATGGACCGGGCCACTTGAGAGAATGGATTGGGGTTGGATGAAACTCGCAGATGTAATTGCCATGGTTCGATACCACGACCTGTTGATCTGCAGCCCAATCTGCTTGGCACCTCAGTTTGGGAATACTAGCTAAGGGGGTAAGGACGAGAGTGTCAAAAGTCAACGCATAAGCCTGCTCTTTTTGTGTTAGCGCCACCTTTTGGCATAGTACAGGTGGTAGCACGTTTGGTTATTGTCGCGTTGGTAGGTTGGTTGTATATTCAGGACGCATTAACCACTTTTGGTCATATCGCTATGGGGTAAGGAAGCGAGAGTGGAGCCATGTCTCCCGGGGTAACCCCCGACTCTTCGCGAAGAAGGACATGGGATCTTTATCCTGCGGCCACACAGACATGGCCACAGCGGGGCGCGAACCACTGATCCACGTGCTGCGTGGCTCTCATGTGGTCCGTATACTCAAAGGCGAGCGCTCTAACCCACTGAGCTATCGGGCCGTCCCGTATTGTCGGGCTCCGTGGGGCTCCGGTGTGTCAGCCAAAGTGGCCGGTGCGTGTTCGAATCCCACCTGTGCAAATGTCCATATTTTTGCTGGATAAATAATCTATGTCTTTCTTCGCAAAGAGTAGGAACCTTTCCCGGAGATATGGCTCCTCTCTGCCTTGACCTTTCCCCATTGTTGCAGTATGACCGACCGGCTAAAGTGTCCTATGCTAACAAGACCAATCAACCAATCCTTGCATTCAGTTACACATGCCCCGTGCTGTCTACTGCGCAGGCCATGACCACAAATATCACCCCCCCCCCCACCCCTCAATGACGGCTGCACACATCACTCTAGCGATATAAGCACTACAGGCGCCTCCTCACAAATCCGATGCCAGCGTCCATACTATCCTCATGTTTCAAAATGTCTGGCACCACAGATGTGTACTTGGCGTTGCGATGTGACCAGTGCAATCAACCCCAGCCCCGTTTTGCACCCCACCCCCCACTTGCCCCATGTTCACCCCCACCCTGCGGGTTGTTTATCGAGTCCCCGTGGTCTGTGTACACACACACACACACACCCACGGACCATTACCCACTGTCTCGCACCAGCGTATACAGCACAGACCAATCCGAAAGCAAACCTCGGGCCGGTCACCTGATTTCCGCCATCGCCACGGGCCCCGCGTGAAGCGGGAAGACGACCTTCACCTGAGCGAAACCTCAGCGAGAACTGGGGAATGCATGGGCAAATAGCCGACAGGCACTCCTGCGACTACCATGGCGCGAGACAAATATTGGCCCGCCGCCTGGCGGGTTGAGTCGATGGACGACATTCCCCTGCCTGGTCCAGCGACCGGGAAACCGGAAGCGGAAGTCACGCGATCATATCACGTGTCTTGTCGCCTCTCAAGAAACTCTTCTGACCATCGATTTTTTTTTTTTTGCATCGAAGGCGAGTTTGCGTTGTCTCGCGTCTGCGAGATCTCGGAGGTTCTCGATTCTGGCCTTGAGTGCCACGTGTTGTGATGGTGTCCGAATAAACCCAACGCCTGAAGGCATGTCTACAGCAAACAGGGTGGTGGTGGTGGGGGGGGAGTTACCTTGCAAACAGTTACCTTGATGCATTTCTATAGCCCAGGTACCTCACTGGCCATTCGGTAAACCCAACACACTCGGTTCGTTGACCAATTTATGAAGTCCTGAGTGATATAATCATGTTTGCACACAAAACAGGTTCATTAAAAAGATGTCCAGGAACCAATCCAGGGAAGATAACATGTCCATGACAACGAAACAATCACTCATCTGTCTCACGCCTATGGAAGGCCAAATCATGCCGAAGCATTTCAAACAAACGTGATAGGATTACACAGTAACGTGTTACACGGCTACCTATATCGAGGTTTTTCAATGTTAATGCATAGTTTAGCCTTCCATACAGACAAGATAGGACGGGGTTGTGTCGGACGTCTATGCACAGTTTGGCCTTCCATACAGACAAGATAGGACGATAGTATTTCGGACGTTTATGCATAGTTTGGCCTTCCATACAGACAAGGTAGGACAGTATTATGCCTGTCGTTTATGCATAGTTTGGCCTAACATACAGACAAGATAGGGCGATGTTGTTTCTAGTAGAAAAAATGTCCTCCGCCCAGTGGGATATTGTGGGTGGGTGGGGGGTGGGGGGCACGTAGCAATATAATATACACAGAAACCCGAACTCGGCAATACATTACCCACTCGGCCACCGCAGTGGTGCTTGCGTCACTAAAGCCACTGTGTAGTGTAGCAAGGTCTCGCGTAGCTAGAATCATCAGATGAACGAGACCAGCATTTTGCGAGACATGCCGTCGTGAAGAAACGAGATCGGTAGTTCCGCCGCCCGCCGCCAGAGCATTGCAAATGGCGACAGTCGTGACTTTACACTATTTACTCTGATGCCGAGATCAATTACATATACAGGGGCACAATCGCCGCATTGATCTGCTAGGGGCGCTGTGTAACTAGTCAACGTGTCTCTAACGAGGGTTGTCAGCAAACCATGTCACCAGTGTGACGTCATGAGGTCATGTCACCAGTATGACGTCGTCAGGCTATGTCACCAGTGTGACGAGGCACACCAGGGTGACATCATCAGGCCATGTCACCAGTGTGACGAGGCACGCCAGGGTGACGTCATCAGACAATGTCATCAGTGTGACGAAGCTCGCCAGGGTGACGTCATCAGGCCATGTCACCAGTGTGACGTCATGAGGTCATGTCACCAGTATGACGTCGTCAGGCTATGTCACCAGTGTGACGAGGTACACCAGGGTGACATCATCAGGCCATGTCACCAGTGTGACGAGGCACGCCAGGGTGACGTCATCAGACCATGTCATCAGTGTGACGAAGCTCGCCAGGGTGTCGTCATCAGGCCATGTCACCAGTGTGACAAGGCACGCCAGGCTGACGTCATCAGACCATGTCACCAGTGTGACGAGGCTCGCCAAGGTGACGTCATCAGGTCATGTCACCAGTGTGACGAGGCACGCCAGGGTGACGTCATCAGGCCATGTCACCAGTGTGACGAGGCACGCCAGGGTGACGTCATCAGGCCATGTCAACAGTGTGACCAAGCTCGCCAGAGTGACGCCGTCAGGCTATGTCACCAGTGTGACGTCATCAGGCCATGTCACCAGTGTGACGTCATTAGGTCATGTCACCAGTATGACGTCGTCAGGTAATGTCACCAGTGTGATAAGACAGGCCAGGGTGACGTCATCAGGTCATGTCGCCAGTGTGACAAGGCACGCCAGGGTGACGTCATCAGGCCATGTCACCAGTGTGACGAGGCTCGCCAAGGTGACGTCATCAGGTCATGTCACCAGTGTGACGAGGCACGCCAGGGTGCCGTCATCAGGCCATGTCACCAGTGTGACGTCATCAGGCCCTGTCACCAGTGTGACGTCATTAGGTCATGTCACCAGTATGACGTCGTCAGGCCATGTCACCAGTGTGACAAGGCACGCCAGGGAAACGTCTTCCGACCATGTCACCAGTGTGACGAGGCACGCCAGGGTGACGTCATCAGACCATGTCACCAGTGTGACGAGGTTCGCCAAGGTGACGTCATCAGGCCGTCACCAGTGTGACAAGGCATGCCAGGGAAACATCTTCCGACCATGTCACCAGTGTGACGAGGCTCGCCAAGGTGACGTCATCAGGCCATGTCACCAGTGTGACGAGGCACGCCAAGGTGACGTCACCAGGCCATGTCAACAGTGTGACCAAGCTCGCCAGGGTGACGTCATCAGGCCATGACACCAGTGTGACGTCATCAGGCCATGTCACCAGTGTGACGTCATCAGGTCATGTCACCAGTGTGACGAGGCACGCCAGGGTGACGTCATCAGGCCATGTCACCAGTGTGACGAGGCACGCCAAGGTGACGTCATCAGGCCATGTCAACAGTGTGACCAAGCTCGCCAGGGTGACGTCATCAGGCCATGACACCAGGGTGACGTCATCAGGCCATGTCACCAGTGTGACGAGGCACGCCAGGGTGACGTCATCAGGCCATGTCAACAGTGTGACCAAGCTCGCCAGAGTGACGCCGTCAGGCTATGTCACCAGTGTGACGTCATCAGGCCATGTCACCAGTGTGACGTCATTAGGTCATGTCACCAGTATGACGTCGTCAGGCAATGTCACCAGTGTGATAAGACAGGCCAGGGTGACGTCATCAGGTCATGTCGCCAGTGTGACAAGGCACGCCAGGGTGACGTCATCAGGCTATGTCACCAGTGTGACGAGGCTCGCCAAGGTGACGTCATCAAGTCATGTCACCAGTGTGACGAGGCACGCCAGGGTGCCGTCATCAGGCCATGTCACCAGTGTGACGTCATCAGGCCCTGTCACCAGTGTGACGTCATTAGGTCATGTCACCAGTATGACGTCGTCAGGCCATGTCACCAGTGTGACAAGGCACGCCAGGGTGACGTCATCAGACCATGTCACCAGTGTGACGAGGCTCGCCAAGGTGACGTCATCAGGCCATGTCACCAGTGTGACGAGGCACGCCAGGGTGCCGTCATCAGGCCATGTCACCAGTGTGACGTCATCAGGCCCTGTCACCAGTGTGACGTCATTAGGTCATGTCACCAGTATGACGTCGTCAGGCCATGTCACCAGTGTGACAAGGCACGCCAGGGTGACGTCATCAGACAATGTCACCAGTGTGACGAGGCTCGCCAAGGTGACGTCATCCGGCCGCCACCAGTGTGACAAGGCACGCCAGGGAAACGTCTTCCGACCATGTCACCAGTGTGACGAGGCACGCCAGGGTGACGTCATCAGACCATGTCACCAGTGTGACGAGGTTCGCCAAGGTGACGTCATCAGGCCGTCACCAGTGTGACAAGGCATGCCAGGGAAACGTCTTCCGACCATGTCACCAGTGTGACGAGGCTCGCCAAGGTGACCTCATCAGGTCATGTCACCAGTGTGACGAGGCACGCCAGGGTGACGTCATCAGGCCATGTCACCAGTGTGACGAGGCACGCCAAGGTGACGTCATCAGGCCATGTCAACAGTGTGACCAAGCTCGCCAGGGTGACTTCATCAGGCCATGACACCAGTGTGACGTCATCAGGCCATGTCACCAGTGTGACGTCATTAGGTCATGTCACCAGTATGACGTCGTCAGGCCATGTCACCAGTGTGACAAGGCAGGCCAGGGCGACATCATCAGGCCATGTCACCAGTGTGACAAGGCACGCCAGGGTGACGTCATCAGACCATGTCACCAGTGTGACGAGGCTCGCCAAGGTGACGTCATCAGGCCGTCACCAGTGTGACAAGGCACGCCAGGGAGACCACTTCAGACCATGTCACCAGTGTGACGAGGCACGCCAGGGTGACGTCATAAGGCCATGTCACCAGTGTGACGTCATATGGCCATGTCACCAGTGTGACGTCATCAGGCCATGTCAACAGTGTGGCGTCATCAGACCATGTCACCGGTGTGACATCATCAGGCCAAGTCACCAGTGTGACGTCATTAGGCCATATCACCAGTGTGATGAGGCACGCCAGGGTGACGTCATCAGGCTATGTCAGCATTGTGACGTCATCAGGCCATGTCACAAGTGTGACGTCATCAGGCCATGTCACCATTGTGACGTCATCAGGCCATATCACCAGTGTGACGTCATGAGGCCATGTCACCAGTGTGAGGTCATGAGGCCATGTCACCGGTGTGACGTCATAGGGCCATGTCACAAGTGTGACGTCATTAGGCCATGTCACCGGTGTGACCTCATCAGGCCATATTACCAGTGTGACGTCATCAGGCCATGTCACCGGTGTGACGTCATGAGGCCATGTCACCAGTTTGACGTCATTAGGCCATGCCACCAGTGTGACCTCATCAGGCCATATCAACAGTGTGGCGTAATTAGGCCATGTCATCAGTATGTCGTCATCAGGCCATGTCACCCGTGTGACGTCATCAGGCTATGTCACCAGTGTGACGTCATTAGACCATATCACCAGTGTGATGATGCACGCCAGGGTGACGTCATGAGGCCATGTCACCATTGTGACGTCATCAGGCCATGTCACCAATATGACGTCATCAGGCCATGTCATCAGTGTGACGTCATCAGGCCATGTGACCGGTGTGACGTCATGAGGCCATGTCAACAGTGTGATGAGGCACGCCAGGGTGATTTCATTAGGCCATGTCACCAGTTTGACGTCATTAGGCCATGTCCACAGTGTGACGTCATTAGGCCATATCACCGGTGCGACGTCATCAGGCCATGTCACCAGTGTAACATCGTCACCAGACCATTTCGCCCGTTGCCGCCCACATCCGAATCCCCAGGTAGGAGAGAGGCGGGGGAGGGGGGGGGGAGGGAGACGAGGGCGAGGCGCGAGGGGGGAGGGAGGCGAGGGCGAGGCGCGAGGGCGAGGAGGGCTCTTCAAGAAAATGACGACCAGAACGGATTTCACACAAAAATTCGGGTACAAATACTACAGAATACGGCTCCAGTTTCACGAAAAGCCTGCCGCGTTGATCGTTTGCCCGTGCACGTGACACGTCCGGTAGAAATCTGTCCCGTCGGCGGCATGGGCGTTGCCGTCCAATCACAGCCTTCGTTACAAAGACCATACCCACGCACTCCTTACCTAGTGACCTCATTATCGCCCGGTTTGGGTTTTGAGGAATAAACTTCTGAGCTGACGCCCAGGTATGGGTGAGGGTGGAACAACTGGGATATTTTCCTTCAATTGGCAGCAGCAATGGGACGTGAGAGTGAGAGGGGGGGGGGGAGGGGGCGCATATAGTTTGGTATGCATATGCAAATGATCCCTGTTTTGTCTCTCAATCCTCCAAAGCAGAAATCTGCAATTTCTGTTGTCGCAGCTCTTGTCGTTATAAAGCGTTCGTATTAATCAACCGGCATATACCTTGCCACGTCAATTGGAAAGTATCTTTCTGTCTTGGGTTCCTCATTGGACCAACCATTTCTCTCTAAATGACCACAAAATCGCGCAATTTTCTCTAGTTCTCCATATGCCCTCTATGGCATTGGCCGCACACCCCAACCATTGTAGTACCGTAGTGCGGAGGAGGGGGGGGGGGAGGGCAGGCACAATATCAGACGGGTGTAATCGCTCCCCAAACGGACGATCTGGGTGCGGCATATCCACTGTGCCACCCAGGTTTTGCCTGTAGACGACATGCAATTTTCTTGCCTGAGCTACAAGTAACATGTCAGATACTCTTGTAGACATAAATTATTTTGTCCAAATAGCCTTACAATCTACCATAAAAGCGTTCATTGCGTAACAAACCTCGACTCAGAAAGTTAGTACTCGATGAGTACTTTCACTCATACTTTATCCAAATTCGTCTGCGTTGGATATGATTTAAACGGCCAATTGAGTTCAGCTTATACATTAAGCTACAGGAATGAATCTGTATTGAAGTGGTATCATGACTTGCCTCCTTTAATCAATTGATGCAATTTTTTAGCAAAGTGAAGTGCATAATAAAATCAGGTTGTATTAGGATGGCGAACATGTCTAACGTTTTTTTTATGGTTTTTGACACTTGTGTTTCACAAGTTTTTGAGATAAGGAAATAACTTTCGAATCTGAAATATTCGTACGCGGCCAAGCTTCTTTATCACAACGAGCGGTTTGACTGGACTGTATGCCTTCCAAGTTTACCTACCAATATGTGTGCATTGCAAAATTGTGTAGACACCCAAGGATACCTCCATTGTGTACCCACCCAAGGATACCCCCATTGTGTACACACCCAAAGATACCCCCATTGTGTACACACCCAAGGATACCCCCATTGTGTACACACCCAAGGATATCCCCATTGTGTACACACCCAAGGATACCCCCATTGTGTACACACCCAAGGATACCCCCATTGTGTACACACCCAAGGATATCCCCATTGTGTACACACCCAAGGATACCCCCATTGTGTACACACCCAAAGATACCCCCATTGTGTACACACCCAAGGATACCCCCATTGTGTAAACACCCAAGGATACCCCCATTGTGTACACACCCAAGGATATCCCCATTGTGTACACACCCAAGGATACCCCCATTGTGTACACACCCAAGGATACCCCCATTGTGTACACACCCAAGGATACCCCCATTGTGTACACACCTAAGGACACCCCCATTGTGTACACACCCAAGGATACCTCCACTGTGTACACACCCAAGGATACCCCCATTGTGTACACACCCAAGGATACCCCCATTGTGTACACACCCAAGGATACCCCCATTGTGTACACACCCACGGATACCCCCATTGTGTACACACCCAAGGATACCCCCATTGTGTACACACCCAAGGATACCCCCATTGTGTACACACCCAAGGATACCCCCATTGTGTACACACCCACGGATACCCCCATTGTGTACACACCCAAAGATACCCCCAGTGTGTACACACTCAAGGATACCCCCATTGTGTACACACCCAAGGATACCCCCATTGTGTACACACCCAAGGATACCCCCATTGTGTACACACCCAATGATACCCCCATTGTGTACACACCCAAGGATACCCCCATTGTGTACATACCCAAGGATACCCCCATTGTGTACACACCCAAGGATACCTCCATTGTGTACACACCCAATGATACCCCATTGTGTACACACCCACGGATACCCCCATTGTGTACACACCCAAAGATACCCCCAGTGTGTACACACTCAAGGATACCCCCATTGTGTACACACCCAAGGATACCCCCATTGTGTACACACCCAATGATACCCCCATTGTGTACACACCCAAGGATATCCCCATTGTGTACACACCCAAGGATACCCCCATTGTGTACACACTCAAGGATACCCCCATTGTGTACACACTCAAGGATACCTCCATTGTGTACACACCCAAGGATACCTCTATTGTGTACACACCCAATGATACCCCCATTGTGTACACACCCAAGGATACCCCCATTGTGTACACACCCAAGGATATCCCCATTGTATACACACCCAAGGATACCCCCATTGTGTACACACCCAAGGATACCCCCATTGTGTACACACCTAAGGATACCCCCATTGTGTACACACCCAAGGATACCCCCATTGTGTACACACCCAAGGATACCCCCATTGTGTACACACCCAAGGATATCCCCATTGTGTACACACCCAAGGATATCCCCATTGTGTACACACCCAAGGATACCCCCATTGTGTACACACCCAAGGATATCCCCATTGTGTACACACCCAAGGATACCCCCATTGTGTACACACCCAAGGATATCCCCATTGTATACACACCCAAGGATACCCCCATTGTGTACACACCTAAGGATACCCCCATTGTGTACACACCCAAGGATATCCCCATTGTGTACACACCCAAGGATATCCCCATTGTGTACACACCCAAGGATATCCCCATTGTGTACACACCCAAGGATGCCCCCATTGTGTACACACCCAAGGATACCCCCATTGTGTACACACCCACGGATACCCCCATTGTGTACACACCCAAGGATATCCCCATTGTGTACACACCCAAGGATACCCCCATTGTGTACACACCCAAGGATACCCCCATTGTGTACACACCCAAGGATACCCCCATTGTGTACATACCCAAGGATATCCCCATTGTGTACATACCCAAGGATACCCCCATTGTGTACACACCCAAGGATACCCCCATTGTGTACACACCCAAGGATACCCCCATTGTGTACACACCCAAGGATACCCTGACGTCGTAACTTTTGCACTGGGACCGATACCTCTGTGAAGAGGCATATTGTCCTAAACTGCATTATTAACTGTGAAGTAGTCAGCTCGATGAATCCCACCCTCCCCCTACAGCCAGAGCCGCCCGCGCCCCCTCCCCGCAGCCCCAACAGGATTACGGTTGTCACTCGAAGCCAATCGTCTACAGTACATAGATCGTGATCCGCACAGCGCTTTAAATATTGACAGCAAGGACGCCGTAATAATATAGCCATAAAGCTCGGTGCATTCGTGACAATTGCTTCCTCACGCTGAGGCAGAACAGAACCGTGTGTGAAGAAACAACAACTTCACTTGTGGATATACGTGAAAAACGAGACTGCGAGAATTCGCAGACCCGGTGAAATGCATGTGTTACAGATTATATTTACTACAGAGAGCGTCCGAGAAAGGAACTTTCAGCTTTTGGTCAGATATATTTTGTCTCGTGATGTCATCGTTACACATTCACTCACTCACTATGGAATTGTAATGATATTACAATCTATATCTATAGAAATATATATAGGTGCTCTATGCGCTACTTTCTTTAATACTCCACGATATGTGCAAAAGAAGTAGTCCGGCTATTTATACTTGTAACCGCTGACGCGCGTATACGCGTCCTCGGTATGAGTGTGATGTTAAGGCTCGGGCTGCAGAACGGGCAGAACAGAAAAGTCCAAAACAAAGTTTCACGCAAAATAAAACTGATCCCCCCAAAAAACGACTAGCTTTTATTAAGAACAGAAGATATAGATGGTGGCAGCCTATAAAATGTTTATCCTTTCAATGATATCATACACTTCAAATAAAGACAAACAGAGGCAAGACGTGTCTCTCCTGTACAAGAACAGTTCATATATCATTGCTGAGGCGATGCGAAATAGTTCATGCCTCGAATATTATAGTATTATTTGTTTCCCATTAACGTTTTTTCTCTGTATCAGACATAATATGTGCAATTTAAGTTATTTTCAGTCGTTTTCACTGATCAGAGAGAAAATCGATATAAATATCTTATATATGGGCAATATCTAGATCACCTGCCATTGTAAACAATTATATTTGTTTTCAAGAATTTTAAGAAACTGTATCAGACGTAATGGCAATCCATTGGTGGCATAAACATACATAAATATGCCTAAATCCCAGATCACCTTACCCAAGCTAAAGGTGGTGCGCCGTATACTAACACGTCTTTGCCTCTATGAATATAAGCTGGGATATTTAGTTCACGGTACTTCTATCGATATTATGCCCAGCAACATCAAGCAAAAGAGCAATCAGTCATGTTGTGCCGCATCATGTCATTAGAGAAGTCAGCCCACAGCCATAGAAAATCACACCTGACAAAAATGACATGGTGCCAGCATTTGCTCTTATTAAGTAGGCTGTTCTATAAATAGTTCGATATTCCATAAAATAAACACCATCAGAACAAATTTTCATGTTGCCAGCCGGTCGAACGTAAGAAAGCTTCGCAAAAAAATGTGTTCGCAGAAACAGAAATGTCAACGGAAGTCAGCTACCGGAAGTAGACCTCCACGAGACATGCAATCTCTGTAAAGCCAAAACAGGTGGCAAAACACGCCTCGCTGTATGACTTGGTTTTAGATGTTCACCTTCAAGCCATTTAACACACCCACGCATGTAGAAGTCGATATAAAAAAAACTGTCAAATATTGTCACAGATATAGATGTCATAATATAGAATTACAGCGAGTTCGGAAAGCGCTATTTTTGGTTTCGTCTACCATGAAGCACAAAACCAGCTCTGTCAGGCGAATCACAGATGCGCCTTTATGTGTGTTTATGCGGGAGATCGCACGCTTGGGACAGGACAGTGGAACAAATGCCGTCATAACAACAGGCCGTGTTTTTAAAAGAAAACAACATATGGAATTGACGTTGAGGAAGTCTTGGTATGCTTCTGGGGAAAGATCTGAGTCATGCAATGTAACTAGCTCTATGGTAATTTGTAACGTTTTTATGGCTAATTTTGAGTTTGGTTTATGTACAACAACAAAAACCGAATCATATACACTTTGTCTCATTAAAAGGCCCCAGGTTGGTTAATATTCGCTAATTTGCAATATATTAGGAGGTTACTTGTAGTGGTAACATGGTCCATGACAATTGTGAAGCTGTTTGCACAGCAATGTTTCCCCAATAACATATGTTCCTGGAATTGTATGGGACACATAGTGGTTTTAGCTTGGAAATTTAATCCATGGAACAAATATTGACTTTATCTAATCTGTCATGTCAGAAGGCCACAAAACTGCTACAATTATCTAATTTTGTTGACGTAGTACACAACATAGTTATCATTTCTCACACGGAATACCTCAATTTTATACAAAAGCTTTTTTAAATTATTGTACATCATATATTCACATTGGCATAAAACGGTAAAATGGCCATAATCTTTTCCATAAAAACGATTTCACATGTTACGAACTTGACCATTTCCTAAATGATTATCCTAAAGTCTGGATTGCCAACTCACCATTAAAATTCCGAGAGGGTCCCGGATGTACTCAAAGGTCGGGACGCTCTCATTGGCGTAACTGACACGGAACGAAGTGCCGAACGCGTTGTCATGTATCCCTCCGCCACGCACGGCGAATGACGTCACCAGGTACTCCTCGCGGAGAAACACGGTGAGGGTGGGGGTGAGGTCGGTGGGCTGGGCGCACCAGGCGTCGTACCCCAGTGGAGAGACCCGGATGTGGGTCATGTAGGGCCCCTTCCGGTCGACGAAGGAGGAGGCCTCGATAGGCCATGACGTCACGAGGTAGGGAGCCGCGATGAGGTTGGCGTTGCAGGCTGGGTCGGTGGTCAAACAAGGAGCAAAAATACCATTAATATCTTAATATATTCATAAATTATTACATGTTTTTAATTAATAAATTCAATGACATTAAATAAATATTGACATTAATAGTAATTTGCCACATGTATAGTTAAAGTTACTACTTTTGTAGTAACAGATCGTCAACATTAAGAAACAAAAATTAAATCAATTCTGAACCTTTTTGTCTTCGAAGAAACATGCTGCATGAATACTGTTATACAATAATTTAGTATGTAGTAAAGGATAGAAATACGGCAGCGAAATCGACTTCTGACAAAGCCACTCTTGTCCCCCCCCCCCCCGGTGTTTTAGCAACGCGCTATTTCATTTAGTGTAAAAAATAAATTTTCATATTTCTGCGATAAGGACTCACTATTATTAATAAGCATATCTGTTTTAACTTCCAAAGCCGCTGAACAGAACACTAGAGGCCAGAGCAGTCTTATACACCTTGTATTGACAGCAAAAACAATATTATTCATGGATAAAATGTCTAAAATACTGTGATCCATTCAGTTGAAGTTATATTACACGGATATTGTACCTTACTTGATTGAGGGTCATTACATTTCAGGTCGTTCTGCCATGTAAGGGCGAACCATTGTTTCAGCATAGCTCACATATTACTCACGCTTAACGTGTACTACAATAATACATTTCGTAGGTTCATACATGGAAGATAGACCACATTTCAACAGTGGTTTTTGGGTGTGAAACTGATGTGTTCATTAATCTTATTAAAGACAGCGAAATGGCACAATTTGTACTTGCATGTTTGTTAGCTTCAAACTCGATGACGCAAGTGACATGATGATACAAAGTGATAATGAAATAATGACATAACGACATAACAAAGAGATTGCAAGTATAGCTGGAGCAGAAAGACAAAAATTGGGGGTTTGGGACTAATCGGACCATGTTAAGACCCATCGCCACACTCTACCAGTCATAGACCCGAACCGTCGCTTATTCGTTGTGCAAAGTATCGAGGCTACATAGCGCCCTTTGGGTTGTTTTAAAAAAAAATCCTGTGACCATCAACTTTGACCTACATCGTCCATCTACGAACTTAGCCTGACGATGGCCATTCCGCCAACTTTTGATGAATTTGGAAGTCGACATATGAAGGCGTTCGAGCCCAAATTGCCCAATGAAAGCTGTATTGAACCCAAATTGCTCGCTCAGCAATTTAGCCGAAATTGGACCTCAGGATCCAGGTGCTAGATGAGCACAATCTAAGGACTAACTATTTACTTCGACGTTCTGCGTGTGCTTGGTCACGCCCTACACCTTGTTCTCAGACTCTTTATTGCTAAATTATGGAGTCCTCTAGCAGAGAAGCTAAGCGTGATAGGCTAAAAACGAATGCGGATTCCTTACCCAAGTCGACGTTTGCCCGTCTTTCGCAACCAGTCGCGACTCTCTACCGTCGCTAGTAAGCTAACGGCGTCCATCGCAACCCGAAGGAGCGCCGGTCGCCGTTGACTCATAGGGAAAGCGCCAACAAGGGGGTGCACCTCTTGCGAGCGCTCTAGCCGCTCAACTAAGCGTTTTAGGACAATTCCATAGCCCTTCAGAATATCTAGTTTGCATCTTCAGCTTCAGGCCAAATCTGGGCACCCTAGCTCAAATATCAGCCGCGTTATGGCACTGCAAACTTTAAAACGTCACTTGACGCGGGGTTGTCGTCAACTATTCCTCTCACTTCGATGCCATTTGGCACACATGATGTCATTGACAATGGTACATATTCCACCACATATGGGCCATCTAGGATGCCAATGGTACAACTTGAATAATTTAGTAGGCCACAACGTCACCGCGCCGTCAGTCATTTGGCGTATCGAGGCTTTATAATCTAAAAACAAAAAATCGTAGTTTTCACCTAAACAAAATGGCGGTATCTATTGTTGGTGTCCACATCTAAACAAAGCTGCGGTACCTATTGTTGGTGTCCACACCTAAACAAAGGCGCGGTATCTATTGTTGGTGTCCACACCTAAACAAAGCTACGGTATCTATTGTTGGTGTCCACATCTAAACAAAGCTTAACAAAAAATCGTAGTTTTCACCTAAACAAAGGCGCGGTATCTATTGTTGGTGTCTACACCTAAACAAAGCTGCGGTATCTATTGTTGGTGTCCACATCTAAACAAAGCTGCGGTATCTATTGTTGGTGTCCACACCTAAACAAAGGCGCGGTATCTATTGTTGGTGTCCACACCTAAACAAAGCTGCGGCATCTATTGTTGGTGTCCACATCTAAACAAAGCTGTGGTATCTATTGTTGGTGGCTACACCTAAACAAAGCTGCGGTATCTATTGTTGGTGTGCACATCTAAACAAAGCTGCGGTATTTATTGTTGGTGTCTACACCTAAACAAAGGCGCGGTATCTATTGTTGGTGTCCACATCTAAACAAAGGCGCGGTATCTATTGTTGGTGTCCACACCTAAACAAAGCTGCGGTATCTATTGTTGGTGTCCACACCTAAACAAAGGCGCCGTATCTATTGTTGGTGTCCACACCTAAACAAAGCTGCGGTATCAATTGTTGGTGACCACACCTAAACAAAGCTGCGGTATCTATTGTTGGTGTCCACACCTAAACAAAGCTGCGGTATCTATTATTGGTGTCCACACCTAAACAAAGCTGCGGTATCTATTGTTGGTGTCCACACCTAAACAAAGCTGCGGTATATATTGTTGGTGTCCACATCTAAACAAAGCTAAACAAAAAATCGTAGTTTTCACCTAAACAGAGGCGCGGTATCTACTGTTGGTGTCTACACCTAAACAAAGCTACGGTATCTATTGTTGGTGTCCACATCTAAACAAAGCTTAACAAAAAATCGTAGTTTTCACCTAAACAAAGGCGCGGTATCTATTGTTGGTGTCTACACCTAAACAAAGCTGCGGTATCTATTGTTGGTGTCCACATCTAAACAAAGCTGCGGTATCTATTGTTGGTGTCCACACCTAAACAAAGGCGCGGTATCTATTGTTGGTGTCCACACCTAAACAAAGCTGCGGCATCTATTGTTGGTGTCCACATCTAAACAAAGCTGTGGTATCTATTGTTGGTGGCTACACCTAAACAAAGCTGCGGTATCTATTGTTGGTGTGCACATCTAAACAAAGCTGCGGTATTTATTGTTGGTGTCTACACCTAAACAAAGCTGCGGTATTTATTGTTGGTGTCTACACCTAAACAAAGGCGCGGTATCTATTGTTGGTGTCCACACCTAAACAAAGGCGCGGTATCTATTGTTGGTGTCCACACCTAAACAAAGCTGCGGTATCTATTGTTGGTGTCCACACCTAAACAAAGGCGCCGTATCTATTGTTGGTGTCCACACCTAAACAAAGCTGCGGTATCAATTGTTGGTGACCACACCTAAACAAAGCTGCGGTATCTATTGTTGGTGTCCACACCAAAACAAATCTGCGGTATCTATTGTTGGTGTCCACACCTAAACAAAGCTGCGGTATCTATTATTGGTGTCCACACCTAAGCAAAGCTGCGGTATCTATTGTTGGTGTCCACACCTAAACAAAGCTGCGGTATATATTGTTGGTGTCCACATCTAAACAAAGCTAAACAAAAATTCGTAGTTTTCACCTAAACAGAGGCGCGGTATCTACTGTTGGTGTCTACACCTAAACAAAGCTGCGGTATCTATTTTTGGTGTCCACATCTAAACAAAGCTGCGGTATCTATTGTTGGTGTCCACACCTAAACAGAGGCGCGGTATCTATTGTTGGTGTCCACACCCAAACAAAGCTGCGGCATCTATTGTTGGTGTCCACATCTAAACAAAGCTGCAGTATCTATTGTTGGTGGCTACAACTAAACATAGCTGCGGTATCTATTGTTGGTGTCCACATCTAAACAAAGCTGCGGTATTTATTGTTGGTGTCTACACCTAAACAAAGCTGCGGTATCTATTGTTGGTGTCCACATCTAAACAAAGCTGCGGTATCTATTGTTGGTGTCTACACCTAGACAAAGGTACGATATTTAATATGGTGATCACACTTAAACAAAGCTGCGGTATCTATTGTTGGTGTCCACACCTAAACAAAGTTGCGGTATCTATTGTTGGTGTCCACACCTAAACAAAGCTGCGATATCTATTATTGGTGTCCACATCTAAACAAAGCTGCGGTATCTATTGTTGGTATCCACATCTAAACAAAGGTTTGATATTTAATATGGTGACCACACTTAAACAAAGCTGCGGTAGCAAATGTTGGTGACCACACCTAAACAAAGCTGCGGTATCTATTATTGGTGTCCACACCTAAGCAAAGCTGCGGTATCTATTATTGGTGTCCACACCTAAACAAAGCTGCGGTATCTATTGTTGGTGTCCACACCTAAACAAAGCGGCGGTATCTATTATTGGTGTCCACACCTAAACAAAGCTGCGGTATCTATTGTTGGTGTCCACACCTAAACAAAGCTGCGGTATCTATTATTGGTGTCCACACCGAAACAAAGCTGCGGTATCTATTGTTGGTGTCCACACCTAAACAAAGCTGCGGTATCTATTGTTGGTGTCCACACCTAGACAAAGGTACGATATTTAATATGGTGATCACACTTAAACAAAGCTGCGGTATCTATTGTTGGTGTCCACACCTAAACAAAGCTGCGGTATCAAATGTTGGTGACCACACCTAAACAAAGCTGCGGTATCTATTATTGGTGTCCACATCTAAACAAAGGTTCGACATTTAATATGGTGACCACACTTAAACAAAGCTGCGGTATCTATTGTTGGTGACCATACCTAAATAAAGCTGCGGTATCAAATGTTGGTGACCACACCTAAACAAAGCTGCGGTATCTATTGTTGGTGTCCACACCAAAGCAAAGCTGCGGTATCTTTTATTGGTGTCCACACCTAAACAAAGCTGCGGTATCTATTGTTGGTGTCCACACCTAAACAAGCTGCGGTATCTATTATTGGTGTCCACACCTAAACAAAGCTGCGGTATCTATTGTTGGTGTCCACACCTAAACAAAGCTGCGGTATCTATTATTGGTGTCCACATCTAAACAAAGGTACGATATTTAATATGGTGACCACACTTAAACAAAGCTGCGGTATCTATTGTTGGTGTCCACACCTAAACAAAGCTGCGGTATCTATTGTTGGTGTCCACACCTAAACAAAGCTGCGGTATCTATTATTGGTGTCCACACCTAAACAAAGGTTCGATATTTAATATGGTGACCACACTTAAACAAAGCTGCGGTATCTACTGTTGGTGACCACACCTAAACAAAGCTGCGGTATCTATTATTGGTGTCCATACCTAAACAAAGCTGCGGTATCTATTATTGGTGTCCATACCTAAACAAAGGCGCGGTATCTATTATTGGTGTCCATACCTAAACAAAGCTGCGGTATCTATTGTTGGTGTCCACACCAAAGCAAAGCTGCGGTATCTATTGTTGGTGTCCACACCTAAACAAAGCTGCGGTATCTATTGTTGGTGTCCACACCTAAACAAAGCTGCGGTATCTATTGTTGGTGTCCACACCTAAACAAAGCTGCGGTATCTATTATTGGTGTCCACACCGAAACAAAGCTGCGGTATCTATTGTTGGTGTCCACACCTAAACAAAGCTGCGGTATCTATTGTTGGTGTCCACACCTAGACAAAGGTACGATATTTAATATGGTGATCACACTTAAACAAAGCTGCGGTATCTATTGTTGGTGTCCACACCTAAACAAAGCTGCGGTATCAAATGTTGGTGACCACACCTAAACAAAGCTGCGGTATCTATTATTGGTGTCCACACCTAAGCAAAGCTGCGGTATCTATTATTGGTGTCCACACCTAAACAAAGCTGCGGTATCTATTGTTGGTGTCCACACCTAAACAAAGCTGCGGTAAATATTATTGGTGTCCACACCTAAACAAAGCTGCGGTATCTATTGTTGGTGTCCACACCTAAACAAAGCTGCGGTATCTATTGTTGGTGTCCACACCTAAACAAAGCTGCGGTATCTATTATTGGTGTCCACATCTAAACAAAGGTTCGATATTTAATATGGTGACCACACTTAAACAAAGCTGCGGTATCTATTGTTGGTGACCACACCTAAATAAAGCTGCGGTATCAAATGTTGGTGACCACATCTAAACAAAGCTGCGGTATCTATTGTTGGTGTCCACACCTAAGCAAAGCTGCGGTATCTATTATTGGTGTCCACACCTAAACAAAGCTGCGGTATCTATTGTTGGTGTCCACACCTAAACAAAGGTACGATATTTAATATGGTGACCACACTTAAAGAAAGCTGCGGTATCTGCTGTTGGTGACCACACCTAAACAAAGCTGCGGTATCTATGGTCGGTGACCACACCTAAACAAAGCTGCGGTATCTACTGTTGGTGACCACACCTAAACAAAGCTGCGGTATCTATTGTTGGTGTCCACAACTGAACAAAGGTACGATATTTATTTTGGTGACCACCTTTGAACAAAGTTGCTGTCCATCATTCAAATAAAGCTGCGATATTTATTTTTATGCTCACTCCTGAAAAAAGTTGCTGTTGATATTTTCGTGCCCACCCTTAAAAAATAGCTGAGTTGCCTATTGTTGTGCCCACCCCTAAGTAAACCTGCGATGTTTATTTAGGTGTACTCTCCAAGCGTAAACCGGGCATACAGACCAAACAACCCCTCTAAATGGATAGCGTCGCTAAGCTCGCTGAAATCTCGAAAAGAAGTTAGTGGAGTAGACAAACTTCTGACTACACCTTGTGTTGTTGCAATGTCAACGAGAACTGAGCCTGGATCGATTGATCGCTGTGGGTTACTCAGTCACGTGGACACTGGCTTCTCTGGAGTTCCATTGGGAGTCTAACAACGTAACAATACATCCACCCATGACGCTCCGTTCGAATGTATGGAGCCCCCTCTCCTCTTTAAAATGCTGAAGAAATTTGCAAAAAAATATCTTTGGCTCCAGCCATCAGATGTGAGATCGATTTAGTTGTAACAAGACATGGAGGATTTTTTTCTCCGCTAGATGGCGTAAGCGTTGATGTGCCTTCACGCTTGGAGGGGTTTATCTGCTATGCCAAACACTAGCGATGTCCATTGATTAGTGGTGAGAGTAAGAAATAAGCAGGAGAGTCCGAGAGGGTGGGACAGGGAGGGAGGGTGGTGCAGTGAGGGCCGGTTATGGGGAGCGGATGGGACCGGGAGGGTGGGACAGGGAGGGTGGGACTGGGAGGGTCGGACAGGGAGGGTGGGACAGGGAGGGTGGGACAGGGAGGGCGGGACAGGGAGGGTGGGACAGGGAGGGTGGGACAGGGAGGGTGGGACAGGGAAGCTGGGACAGGGAGGGTGGGACAGGGAGGGTGGGACAGGGAGGGTGGGACAGGGAAGCTGGGACAGGGAGGGTGGGACAGGGAGGGTGGGACAGGGAAGCTGGGACAGGGAGGGTGGGGCAGGGAGGGTAGATCATAGGGGTAGGGCAGGGAGGGTGGGACAGGGAGGGTGGGACAGGGTGGGTAGGACAGGGAGGGTGGGACCGGGAGGGTGGGGCCGGGAGGGTGGGACAGGTAGGGTGGGACAGAGAGGGCGGGACAGGAAGGGTGGGACAGGGAGGGTGGGACAGGGAGGGTGGGACAGGGAGGGTGGGACAGGAAGGGTGGGACAGGGAGGGTGGGACAGGGAGGGTGGGACAGGGAGGGTGGGACAGGGAGGGTGGGACAGGGAGGGTGGGATCGGGAGGGTGGGACAGGAAGGGTGGGACAGGGAGGGTGGGACAGAGAGGGTGGGACAGGAAGGGTGGGACAGGGAGGGTGGGGCAGGGAGGGTGGGACAGGGAGGGTGGATCATAGGGGTATGGCAGGGAGGGTGGGGCAGGGAGGGTGGGACAGGGAGAGTGAGACCGGGAAGCTGGGACAGGGAGGGTGAGACAGGGAGGGTGGGACAGGGAGGGTATGACCGGGAGGGTGGGACAGGAAGGGTGGGACAGGGAGGGTGGGGCAGGGAGGGTGGATCATAGGAGTAGGGCAGGGAGGGTGGGGCAGGGAGGGTGGGACAGGGAGGGTGAGACCGGGAAGCTGGGACAGGGAGGGTGGGGCAGGGAGGGTGGGACAGTGAGGGTGGGACCGGGAGGGTGGGACAGGAAGGGTGGGACAGGGAGGGTGGGGCAGGGAGGGTGGATCATAGGGGTAGGGCAGGGAGGGTGGGGCAGGGAGGGGGGGACAGGGAGGGTGGGACAGGGAGGGTGGGACAGGGAGGGTGGGACAGGGAAGCTGGGACAGGGAGGGTGGGACAGGGAGGGTGGGACAGGGAGGGTGGGACAGGGAAGCTGGGACAGGGAGGGTGGGACAGGGAGGGTGGGACAGGGAAGCTGGGACAGGGAGGGTGGGGCAGGGAGGGTAGATCATAGGGGTAGGGCAGGGAGGGTGGGGCAGGGAGGGTGGGACAGGGAGGGTGGGACAGGGTGGGTAGGACAGGGAGGGTGGGACCGGGAGGGTGGGGCCGGGAGGGTGGGACAGGTAGGGTGGGACAGGAAGGGTGGGACAGGGAGGGTGGGACAGGGAGGGTGGGACAGGGAGGGTGGGACAGGAAGGGTGGGACAGGGAGGGTGGGACAGGGAGGGTGGGACAGGGAGGGTGGGACAGGGAGGGTGGGACAGGGAGGGTGGGATCGGGAGGGTGGGACAGGAAGGGTGGGACAGGGAGGGTGGGACAGAGAGGGTGGGACAGGAAGGGTGGGAGAGGGAGGGTGGGGCAGGGAGGGTGGGACAGGGAGGGTGGATCATAGGGGTATGGCAGGGAGGGTGGGGCAGGGAGGGTGGGACAGGGAGAGTGAGACCGGGAAGCTGGGACAGGGAGGGTGAGACAGGGAGGGTGGGACAGGGAGGGTATGACCGGGAGGGTGGGACAGGAAGGGTGGGACAGGGAGGGTGGGGCAGGGAGGGTGGATCATAGGAGTAGGGCAGGGAGGGTGGGGCAGGGAGGGTGGGACAGGGAGGGTGAGACCGGGAAGCTGGGACAGGGAGGGTGGGGCAGGGAGGGTGGGACAGTGAGGGTGGGACCGGGAGGGTGGGACAGGAAGGGTGGGACAGGGAGGGTGGGGCAGGGAGGGTGGATCATAGGGGTAGGGCAGGGAGGGTGGGGCAGGGAGGGGGGGACAGGGAGGGTGGGACAGGGAGGGTGGGGCAGGGAGGGTGGGACAGGGAGGGTGGGCCCGGGAGGGTGGGACAGGGAGGGCCGGACAGGGAGGGTGGGACAGGGAGGGTGGGACAGGGAGGGTGGGACAGGGAGGGTGGGACAGAGAGGGTGGGACAGGGAGGGTGGGACAAGGGGAATGGGACCGGGAGGGTGGGACAGGGAGGGTGGGACAGGGAGGGTGGATCATAGGGGTGGGGCAGGGAGGGTGGGACAGGGAGAGTGGGACAGGGAGGGTGGGACAGGGAGAATGGGACTGGGAGGGTGGGACAGGGAGGGTGGGACAAGGAGGGTGGGACAGGGAGGGTGGGACAGGGAGGGTGGGACAGGGAGAATGGGACCGGGAGGGTGGGACAGAGAGGGTGGGAGAGGGAGGGTGGGACAGGGAGAATGGGACCGGGAGGGTGGGACAGGGAGGGTGGGACAGGGAGGGTGGATCATAGGGGTAGGGCAGGGAGGGCGGGACAGGGAGAGTGGGACAGGGAGGGTGAGACAGGGAGGGTGGGACCAGGAGGGTGGGACAGGGAGGGTGAGACAGGGAGGGTGGATCATAGGGGTAGGCCAGCGAGGGTGGGGCAGGGAGGGTGGGACCGGGAGGGTGGGACAGGGAGGGTGGGACAGGGAGGGTGAGACAGGGAGTGTGGGACCGGGAGGGCGGGATAGGGTGGGTGGGACCGATGGTGGGTGGTGGATCAACAAAAACTGAACTGATACTAAGTTACGCCAGTTACAATATCCTCTTCGTCATCTATTGTCAGACGACGATGGCGTCATACCTTCCATAACATCTCCCTCCCACAAACATTTCACAAAGATAATATTATGTTGTCGCTCTTCCATTCAGCCTCTTACCCGCCCCCCCCGCCCCCCTCCGTTGGTAATCGATGGTCATTGCTTATGTTGTGCATAGTGGATGTCCGCCTTGCTGTTTTTTCAACATGAAGGCTGACAGGCAATAATGTCATTTCTATCACTCAATTATTAAAACTCCTCACACATCGATTGGCGCTGTTTTAATCATCTCTCTGTATTTCTCTAGAAGGATCTTATACATTGCCTGATCTTGTTGTCTTGCCTGTCGTCGAAAGCTCCTTCCTTCGTCGAAAGGGAAACAGCGATCGCCGCAAAGTGATGACGTAGTACACAATAAAGCCACATACACTTTGTCTATAAAGGCTATATGAAAAACATTGAAGACCATGCAATTATGTATCATTTGCTCTTAAATTTATCAAACAATCTTTAAAATTCTTGTGGAGTCTTAATATTTACACTAACAAATAATGTTGACACTTTTGTTTTCCGCCTGGTTTGACTGATTTCTTGGTATGATACGCCAACCGCGGTGCACAACTAAACAATGCCACATCACGTGATATTCTTCTTCTTTAAATACGTCGCCTTCTCCTTGCAATAAGTACCGCTTCGTTTGTGCATAAGTCGGCGATCTTGTCCTAGTTAATCTATTCCCTGTTTAAACACTCTACATTTTGCCAGCTATATCACTCACTATTTAGATACAATGCAACCCTATCAAAAAAAAATCTGTAAAAATTGCCCCAGTTTCCGACTAATGGGGCTTAACTCGTTTCACTTTCAGTAGTCAATAGCCAACCTGTGGAAGGCAAGTGAAAGTGAGTATATTATTTGCAGTCCTGATTGGTTCGTTAAAGTTTAACGGAAGAATCATGGCGGCTAAGTGGTTTGAGATGATATCCCCGCAAAGGCCAGAAGGGAAACCATCTTTCATGAGTAATATGTGGGCTACGTGGCAAATAATTAGGAAACGATCACCAGAGACTAATGTTTCAACCCGGCCAGGACCCTTCGCAATATTATTTACGTGCATATATATATTTATTTCACAAGAATGAGTCAGCAAAGAATGCTTAAAGACATGTGAGATATTGTCATTTCTCACATCATAATTATATCAAATAATTAATAAACACAAATGTTTAAAAAAAAATCCATGAAAGTTATAATTGTTCTTCTTCGGCTCCAAATCAATGCGAATAGAATTAGCTCATGATATATTATTGATGATCAAATGTCTTCGTCCGACATGTATTCTAATGGAATTCAAGCATCCTTAACGTGCTTCAATATTAATTCCATTTGTCCCATTAGTCAAGGATCAAATATTGAAGTTGTAGCTGAGAGATTAAATAATATGTGTAGATTGTTTCTCTGCTATCCGATGACCCAGGTAGTTAGATGTTCGATACTCACGAGACATTCTAAATCTACATTGTAACTTACTGATGGTGGCGGCGTATCCAAAGTGATTAACGGTCCATAGGAAGAGGGTGAGAATCCCCCATCCACCAGCCATGGCAGTCAGTATGTCCAGGGCCACAAACAATCCCAGTCAGTGTGTCCAGAGCCACAGACAATCCCAGTCAGTGTGTCCAGGGCCACAGACAATCCCAGTCAGCCTGTGTCCAGAGCCACAAACAATCCCAGTCAGTGTGTCCAGAGCCACAGCCAATCCCAGTCAGTGTGTCCAGAGCCACAGACAATCCCAGTCAGTGAGTCCAGGGCCACAGACAATCTCAGTCATTGTGTCCAGAGCCACAGACAATCCCAGTCAGTGTGTCCAGAGCCACAGACAACCCCAGTCAGCCTGTGTCCAGGGCCACAGACAGTGACTGACCCGCCTACTCCCTGCAGCCAATCTTCTGCCGATAATCCGTGACTGACCCGCTACCGTGGACTTCCCTGCCTGTCACTGTACCGTGGACCACCTCCCTCTCTGACACCGACGTGGGTGACTGGCGCGTGTGCCTGAGCCAGGCGCTCGCTGGGCACCCTGGCGGGAAAACCATCTGAGAACCTCTGCCCCACTCTCTGCCTTCGACTCACTCCGCTAGGGCTCCATTATATCTCTGTTATCGCCTACTGCCTCAATGCATTTTCACACTCGCTCGCCAGGGCGGCGCTGCGCGCATTTCTACAAATTGGTGCCGGGACCCAGGCTAAGCTTAATAAAACACCGTATCAGGTGATGAAAAGAAAGAGTTCAGTCACAATTGTAACTTTTTTGAAAGGGTAAAATATGTTTTTGCTGTATTAAATACACAGAGCTCCTTATTTTTAAGCTTTACTCGTGAAAATTATAATGTTGCAAGAAATTACAGCTGATTTTACCGTTTTTCAAGAATCTTGAAATTTGGCCGCCAACCGACAGCAGCGGTAAATGCTAGCTTGCGTAGCGCCACCGTGCAGGGAGCTTGCCTCTGCCCAGGGACATCCGGCTCAAGGCGTGACATGCGCACTTCTTGCGATTAACTTACGAGTCCTTCAACATGTTCCTCTGATCTCTGCTAACGACCTCTGGCGGATACGCCGGGAAAATACGAATGCGTTGGTGGTTATTGATAGGTGTCTCCCTCTACCAGAGAGTCATGTTTGCAAATGCCTCCGCTAGATGGCGACATCGCATGGTAGGCAGATGGCCCGGGGTGCGTACCGTGGGCGAGTTCGGATATGCGACCGGAGTAATCGGCGCAGATATATGACCCGTGGGCACTCATACTTTCCGAACCGAACGCAAAATCCGCGGTCCGCGTGAATGTTGCATTTGCTGAACTGCACAAGTCATGAAGATCGTGTAGCAGTACCATAGAATAATGCAACGGATACCTTTCGGTTCATTATTTTATTCTCGTTGTTATAATATTATTTACAGCTTTTTTGCAGGTCGACATACTACTTTAAAGATATATTACGTATTGTTGGGCCTTGACGCCATGTTGGAAATCCTCGTGATCCTCCTCTGGGTGGGCAGTAAGGTCCGGGTGTAAAATGTACCACGTGACCGCGCTATCGGACCACAATCTCCGCGTTCGGTAACAGGTTCCGCTGAGTCCGGCTACTCCGCTCGCACACCCGAACTCCCCCCGTATGGCTGTCGACCGCGGATTGGTCAAGGACGCGAAGAATTTTAAACCGGAAGTGGTAGTCCTGCATGGTAATATTAAACTCTGGACGACGATTCTTATGAAATAAAACAACCCGTAAGTATAGATGCGTAATAATTTTCCTTTATTTATCAATATTTTACACTGTTTGGACTGTGCTACTATTTCAAACTTAGGATTAATTAAATAGTGGGTATGTTCGCAACAAATAAAATGAACGAATTCGTGTTGAGCAGGTGACCCCATTGCCGAGTTTATCTTAAATGAATATTTGTAACGTGCTAAGTGCAGAAATATGTTATTTTCCAAAATTATAGCCGAATAAATTTTATATTAGACTTTATACACGACTTAATTTGTTTGGCTCGCGCGGAGGGTCTCAACACAACTTCTTGGAGGTCGTACGGTCGAGTCAAACTGTCCGTTGTTACAAAAAAGTTCGGCCGCGTACGACTATTTCAGCTTCGAAAATAGTTGTTTTTTACCCCGATAAGGTCGTAAAGTGCAAGTGATAAAAACAGGATTGTTTTAATATATTCTTTACTCTAATATGGCCGGATGTCATAATCGGCTTCAATAAAATGTGCGGGTAACGAATTCACACTCCACTGAGCGGATTCATGCTAACACTATGTCTGGTGCCCCATGTCTAATGCCCCACGTCTAGTGCCCCATGTCTATTGTCCGATGTCTAGTACCACATGTCCAGTGCCCCATGTCTAGTGCCCCAGGTATAGTGCCCCATGTCTAGTGCCTCATGCATAGTGCCCCATGTGTAGTGCCCCATATGTATTGTCCCATATCTAGTGCCCCATGTCTAGTGCCCCATTTCTAGTGCCCCATGTCTAGTGCTCCATGTCTAGTACAACATGTCTATTGCCCCATGTTTAGCGCCCCTGTCTAGTACCACATGTCTAGTGCCCCATGTCTAGTGCCCCATGTCTAGTTTCCCATGTCTAGTGCCCACTCCCCAAGATCAGTAGCAACCTAACCTGCCTCGTTAACCACTAAACAAAAGGTGACAACTCTACAAGACATCGATATTTATTGCTTCCCAAAGTTGTTGGACCAAGTCGCTTGGCATAAAGTTCATGTGTATATCAATTACGGCGACGTGCGCTGGCCGACCGCTACGCCCTCTAGCGGAATCATGCCGTACTTCGGGTTTAGTCCGCTAGAGGGAGCCAACACACGAGGACGCCTAGTGCAGCACACTCCCCCTCTCCCCCACGCCCCCCGCCCCTCTACCCACCACCCAACTCGCCAGTAAAACAACTCAATCAGCTCCCCGACCCTATCCCACCCACCCGTCCTATACATGTACAACAGAACAACCCCCACCCACTCGTGCCCTCTACACCCAAAACCACCCCGCCCCATACCTCCATACCTCCTCCCTCCGGCAAACAGTCCTAGCTGTGACCCCCCGCCCCCCTACGCCTCCCCCCCCCGCCAGGGCTCTCAGGCTGCCCCTTGTTAAACACAGGCAGCCAAGATAAATAACCGCATCGCTTCCTTACCTTCACCCAATGTTTTCCAAAAATACTTTAATATCCGATTCCCGATGAGTTTTTGACACGAGCAGGATGTCATTATTGGAGTCATTCACCCCGCTAGACGGAGCCACCACACCTGGAGAGAGTGGGGGGGGGGGGGGGCGGAAGCGAGTTCCATTGTCCCGCAATTGCGCGGCCCCCACTGGCGAAAAAAACGACGTCATTTTTGCCCGCTCGATAGATGTGGCGCTGCTATCAATGCTCTCCAATCTCCACTCGTCGCGCCAGGCGGCGCTACCGTAGCTCGCCTCTACCACTGTATCATATCGAGCCAAGCCAAATAAATCATTTCATTACTTAAATCAAGTGGACAAACACTATTCTGGGAACGGTGAGCACAGGGCGACAGGAACTAATCAGTTGGCGTGGGAGACCTGGGGGAGGCTGTCGTTATGGTCCGTCCGCTGGGTCCGTATAAAATAGAAAAACATATTTATCCCTGAGGTACCTTGCTCACTGTTATCGTTGTTTACCGACAAATTGCAAGCGAGAGATAGAAACCGCAGCGCGCTCTCCATCCCAATATAGCTATAACCTCTTTTACTTGAAATGTTTATATAATATTATCAATAACAGTCATATAACAGCAATCAAAATAACAATAATAATGAGATCTTCATATAGTTATATATACATCATTAAAATAAATGAAAATGTAATTTGTTTATAATGAGATTCGAATGCTTTCAGAGTAATTGCTTCATATTTATATATAATTGTCTTAATATAGTTTGTTTGCACATGGAACAATTACAACAGTTATTTTTATCATCCGCAAACAACTGGCGTGAAAGGTCGCATGACTTTAGTGGCTGTATTCTCGAAGGGCTTTGTCACGTTATTCACAAGCCAGACGGACATTGTCAGAATGTATAAAGTAGTTTATTAGAGATATTCGAGTTCAGACAGGTCAGGTCTGAGTGTTGCAGTGGCAACTACCAACGACAGAGTGACAGAGAACTGCCCATCTACCTATCAGCTCATTAGCATAATTGAATGGGGCCCCATCTAGCGGCTAGACAGGTTATAAAGTGGCGCCATCTACTGGTGAGCTGACCACGGCTTGGTCGGCTAAAGTTACAATGTAAGTGAAGGGCGATTTTAGCCGACTAAGCCCGGTAGCTGGCTAAACTAATATATTTCACTGCAGAAACCATAGGTCTGTGTGTCGCCCGGCACGTGGCCCACACACTGCCATAGCGTTCAATTCCCGATGGGGACAACTTTTTCTGCTCTTTGTGGGTTTTTATTTACTGATAGCAGCAACATTTACTTATGTTGAGAAATCTTTCCCATGATCCGCTATGGAAATAGGGTGGGGGAGAGATGGGGGGTGGATTTGGGGTGGGGGATGGAGGTGGGGTGGATGGTGGGGGAGAGATGGGGGAGAGATTTAAGGTGGGGGTTTTGGGTGGGGGATGGAGGTGGGGGTGGGGTGGATAGTGGGGGAGAGATGGGGGAGAGATATGGGGTGGGAGATGTGGATGTGGAAGGTGGGGGATGGAGGTGGGAGCTGGAGGGTGGGGATGAAATCGTGGGTGGGGGATGGAGGTAGGGGATGGAGTTTGGAATGGCTGATGGAGGTGGGGTGGAGGTGGGGGTGGATGGTGGAGATGGGGTGGGGGGTGGAAGGTGAGAAAGGAGGTGGCGGATCGGGCTTGGGAAGGAGGGTGGGGATAGAGGTGGGGAATGGATTTGGGGGATGCAGGTGGAGATGGAGTTGGGGGGTGGGGTGGAGGCTGAGGGGGGTGAAGCTGAGGGGTGAGGGTGGAGGCTGAGGGGTGGGGGTTGAGGCTGAGGGGGGTGAAGCTGAGGGCTGGAGGTGGAGGATGGAGGTTGGGTTTGGTATTAACTGATGTTATAACTTATAACATAACCTGTAATTAATGACTTCGTTCACTACGGTACCAGTAGCACAGTAAATGCCAAATAGTGGTGTATGTCATGCCAAAGTTCGAAAAAATCTGCGATTTTATTCATTTTTTCAATTGTCTCGTATGAAGAATAATTCTGATGGTTAATTTGACGTGCAGCGGCGGGACTACAGCGTCAGGCGGAACGCCCTCTGCCGAGAGATCGGGTAAATCTGTGACACTCGGTCGTTTGACTTGGCCCGGTTTGACATGACAGTAGCGGGGTCGTCGCCAACTATAATACGAACAGATTTAGGGCTATAATTCTGGCTTCACTTCGGTCACGGCATACCTCGATCTTGTCCAACAGAAAACTGCTATAATACAAACTCAAATGGCCGATGATCGTCGTCTCCTGAGCTCCCGGAGCCTCGGTGAGCAATGGAGCGCTCTAAAGTGTGAAATCGATCTACACGGAACGCGACTATTGTCTTCCTTACTATAGTGTCTACGGCTGTGCTCTGGTAGTCCTTTCGGAGCGTCAAAAGCGGCTTTTGGAGCCAAGTGGGTCGGTAGTAAAGGGATTGATAGGGGGGGGGGGGTGAACGTGGTTGGAGGGGTGGGGGGAAAAGAGGAAGGGAGAGGGCGAGTGATGGGAATGGGGGTGGGTGCGGGCTGGATAGGTGTGACGGGAGGGGGCTTGAGTCGGTATGTAGAAGGGAGAATTAGAAAGCAGCAGGGCACTCTGTGAGGACGGACGCGGGAATGGAAGAGGTAGGGAGGCAGCGAGGGCGTGGGTGGGAGTGGGTGGGGGTGGGGTGGAGGAGAGATATGAAGGACGGGAACGGGGCAGAAGGGGTATGGGGAACAAAGGGTATCTGAATCTAACACTCTCATTGGACTAAAACTTCTTCCGACATTTGTCGGTGAGGGTACTGAAGGTTTCACATAATAACTTCATCGTAATACATCTGGAAATTATACACCTGAGAGTTGACTTGTAAATGTGATTGCAGTCGGCCTGGCGTGGGAGGGTTTGGGGTGGTGGGGGGGGGGGGGGCAGTGAGTATTGTGGATGCTAACGGGTAAGGGAACGGGTCAATAGGCCAAGGGGGGGGGGATTATTTAAACCCTGAAATAAATGACAAAAAACAGTTTGTCTCGCAATCGGCTGATTCTGAAACAAGTTATGGTGTCCTTACACGTAATCTGTATTCAGGCCGATACATTTTATTGAGAATTCCCCGAGGAAAGGAAGAGAATAGGTAACAAATTGTAAAAATGAGGTTCTTTCATGGTTAGAATTACAATTATAATGGTGTTCTTGCAGCTTTTCGCGCTTGCACCAAACGGCGTTTCACTGCCCGCGTAGGTGGACTGACCCACTGCAGTCCTTGCGTCATCGCCTGACCACTACGCCATCACATCATGGCTCAGTAAGATGTTAGGCTATCGTCGAGCGTGCCAGGCCAGGCCAGTTCAAGCGGCTGGTGCGCGGTTCCTATCCCACATGTACAAATGTCAGTTTGTGCACGATAAAGATCGCATGTCTGTCTGCCTATAGCCTCTTTCCATTGTAGCGAAAAACAACACAAAACAAAACAAAACAAAACAACACAAGCCAAGCCAAGCCAAGCCAAGCCAAGCCAAGCCAAGCCAAGCCAAGCCAAGCCAAGCCAAGCCAAGCCAAACCAAACCAAACCAAGCCAACCCAAGCCAAACCAAACCAAACCAAGCCAAACCAAACCAAACCAAACCAAACCAAGCCAAACCAAACCAAACCAAACCAAACCAAACCAAACCAAGCCATTCCAAACCACCCTCGGTGCGCTGACAGCAGTCGCATCGTCTTACCAAGGAACAAAATCCATAACAGACAATAACAGATGGATAAATAAATTTACTGCTCTATGTAGGCTACATCATAATCCGATGAAAGACAAAGACGGCGGAAGGAAATTCAACCATCCAACTGCGTGTGAATTTTGCATAGTCTTCGATCCTATATAGCAATTGTTTGTACGGTCCAGAAAACCATCATGGCTTCCCAGAGACCTTTGCGAACTAACAAATCCATAACCAGAGCCGGTCGGGGGCGGAGAGGCAGACATCACGTGACGCAGTAGCCGGAGACCCGGATGTGGAGAAGCCGGAAATGACGGAAGAGTGCTCGGCGCGGGATTGTTTTACCCTCAGTGTCATAATGGTTCGATGGACGTGTGTGATAGCAGCTACAAACCGAGGAAAACATGTGATATGGGAAAAAAAGTCATAAAGTGCCTAATCACCACGAACTATTTACTCCCTACAGGAGCCAAGTACTTAATCCCCATAATAGCCAATAAATTAAACATTATGTTGACTGGATAATTAATCCCCATAATAGACAAATAATTAGGCATTATGTTGACTAGATACTTAATCCTCATAATAGCAAAACAATTAAGCATCATGTTGACTAGATACTCAATCCCCATAATAGCCAAGCAATTAAGCATCATGTTGACTAGATAATTAATCCTCATAATAGCTAAGCAATTAGGCATCATGTTGACTAGATACTTAATCCGCATAATAGCCAAGCACTTAAGCATCATGTTGACTAGATACTTAATCCCCATAATAGCCAAGAAATTAAGCATCATGTTTACTAGATACTTAATCCCCATAATAGCCAAGCAATTGAGCGCCATATTGACTAGATACTTAATCCACATAATAGCCAAGAAACTAAGCATCATGTTGACTAGATACTGAATCCCCATACCAGCAAAACCATTAAACATCATGTTGACTAGATACTTAATCCCCATAATACCCAAGAAATTAAGCATCATGTTGACTAGATACTTAATCCCCATAATAACCAAGAAATTAAGCATCATGTTGACTAGATACTTAATCCCCATAATAGCCAAGCAATTACGCATCATGTTGACTAGATACTTAATCCCCATAACAGCCAAGCACTTAAGCATCATGTTGACTAGATACTTAATCTCCATAATAGCAACAAGTAAACATCATGTTGACTAGATACTCAATCCCCATAATAGCCAAGAAATTAAGCATCATGTTGACTAGATACTCAATCCCCATAATAGCCAAGAAATTAAACATCATGTTGACTAGATACCTAATCCCCATAAATAGCCAAGAAAATAAGCATCATGTTGACTAGATACTCAATCCTCACAATAGCCAAGCAATTAAGCATCATGTTGACTAGATACTTAATCTCCATAATAGCAAAACAAGTAAACATCATGTTGACTAGATACTTAATCCCCATAACAGCAAAACAATTAAACATCATGTTGACTAGATACTTAATCCTCATAATAGCCAAGAAATTAAGCATCATGTTGACTAGATACTTAATCCCCATAATAGCCAAGCAATTAAGCATCATGTTGACTAGATACTTAATCTCCATAATAGCAAAACAAGTAAACATCATGTTGACTAGATACTTAATCCCCATAACAGCAAAACAATTAAACATCATGTTGACTAGATACTTAATCCTCATAATAGCCAAGAAATTAAGCATCATGTTGACTAGATACTCAATCCCCATAATAGCCAAGAAATTAAGCATCATGTTGACTAGATACTTAATCCCCATAATAGCCAAGCAATTAAGCATCATGTTGACTAGATACTCAATCCCCATAATAGCCAAGAAATTAAGCATCATGTTGACTAGATACTCAATCCCCATAATAGCCAAGAAATTAAACATCATGTTGACTAGATACCTAATCCCCATAAATAGCCAAGAAAATAAGCATCATGTTGACTAGATACTCAATCCCCACAATAGCCAAGCAATTAAGCATCATGTTGACTAGATACTCAATCCCCATAATAGCCAAGCAATTAAGCATCATGTTGACTAGATACTCAATCCCCATAATAGCCAAGAAATTAAGCATCATGTTGACTAGATACTCAATCCCCATAATAGCCAAGAAATTAAGCATCATGTTGACTAGATACTCAATCCCCATAATAGCCAAGAAATTAAACATCATGTTGACTAGATACCTAATCCCCATAAATAGCCAAGAAAATAAGCATCATGTTGACTAGATACTCAATCCCCACAATAGCCAAGCAATTAAGCATCATGTTGACTAGATACTTAATCTCCATAATAGCAAAACAAGTAAACATCATGTTGACTAGATACTTAATCCCCATAATAGCCACGAAATTAAGGATCATGTTGACTAGATACTTAATCCCCATAATAGCCAAGCAAATAAGCGTCATGTTGACTAGATACTTAATCCACATAATAGCCAAGAAATTAAGCATCATGTTGACTAGATACTTAATCCCCATAATAGCCAAGCAATTAAACATCATGTTGACTAGATACTTAATCCCCATAATAGCCAAGCATTTAAGCATCATGTTGACTAGATACTTAATCTCCATAATAGCAAAACAATTAAACATTATGTTGACTAGATACTTAATCCTCATAATAGCCAAGAAATTAAGCATCATGTTGACTAGATACTCAATCCCCATAATAGCCAAGAAATTAAGCATCATGTTGACTAGATACTTAATCCCCATAATAGCCAAGAAATTAAGCATCATGTTGACTAGATACTTAATCCCCATAATAGCCAAGCACTTAAGCATCATGTTGAGTCGATACTCCATCCCCATAATAGCCAAGAAATTAAGCATCATGTTGACTTGATACTGAATCCCCATAACAGCAAAACAATTAAACATCATGTTGACTAGATACTTAATCCCCATAATAGCCAAGCAATTAAGCATCATGTTGACTAGATACTCAATCCCCATAATAGCCAAGAAATTAAGCATCATGTTGACTAGATACTCAATCCCCATAATAGCCAAGAAATTAAACATCATGTTGACTAGATACCTAATCCCCATAAATAGCCAAGAAAATAAGCATCATGTTGACTAGATACTCAATCCCCACAATAGCCAAGCAATTAAGCATCATGTTGACTAGATACTCAATCCCCATAATAGCCAAGCAATTAAGCATCATGTTGACTAGATACTCAATCCCCATAATAGCCAAGAAATTAAGCATCATGTTGACTAGATACTCAATCCCCATAATAGCCAAGAAATTAAGCATCATGTTGACTAGATACTCAATCCCCATAATAGCCAAGAAATTAAACATCATGTTGACTAGATACCTAATCCCCATAAATAGCCAAGAAAATAAGCATCATGTTGACTAGATACTCAATCCCCACAATAGCCAAGCAATTAAGCATCATGTTGACTAGATACTTAATCTCCATAATAGCAAAACAAGTAAACATCATGTTGACTAGATACTTAATCCCCATAATAGCCAAGAAATTAAGCATCATGTTGACTAGATACTTAATCCCCATAATAGCCAAGCAAATAAGCGTCATGTTGACTAGATACTTAATCCACATAATAGCCAAGAAATTAAGCATCATGTTGACTAGATACTTAATCCCCATAATAGCCAAGCAATTAAACATCATGTTGACTAGATACTTAATCCCCATAATAGCCAAGCATTTAAGCATCATGTTGACTAGATACTTAATCTCCATAATAGCAAAACAATTAAACATTATGTTGACTAGATACTCAATCCCCATAATAGCCAAGAAATTAAGCATCATGTTGACTAGATACTTAATCCCCATAATAGCCAAGAAATTAAGCATCATGTTGACTAGATACTTAATCCCCATAATAGCCAAGCACTTAAGCATCATGTTGAGTCGATACTCCATCCCCATAATAGCCAAGAAATTAAGCATCATGTTGACTTGATACTGAATCCCCATAACAGCAAAACAATTAAACATCATGTTGACTAGATACTTAATCCCCATAATAGCCAAGAAATTAAGCATCATTTTGACTAGATACCTAATCCTCATAATAGCCAAACAATTACTTAAACATCGTTGGTTTTGGCGACTTCCGTAATGAACCAAGATAAATAATTAAATGTATCTACTCGTGTCGTTCTCTCATTGTCTGAGGAGCACAAAGAAATTAACCTTTACTTTATGTGTACGTTTATTGTCTACTATTATTATCACCTATATATGATTGATTCGGTGTCAATGGCTTCATAAATATAGCGTCAAATATTTATTCTTACGACGCAGCTTGCAAACGTTGGCTTCGTTGCAGAAAAACACCCTCCTATATCATTGTATTCGTGGTACTTGGTCCTTACTCCCCACTGCTTGGACTTGCAATGAGGACCTCCTACCTGAGCACTCCGTCCTCTGTTTACACGAAGCCCCCAGTTTGTTTTCGCTCGTCGTGTCGGAAGGACTTGGTCTTGAGTGGAGAAACGCCTCAGCGACCGGACTTTTCACGCGCCTGTCACGTACCCGAGTCACGCCAGCCCCCCCCCCCCCTCAACCCTGTCGCATCAAGTCTCTTTGTTGTCTGGGACACAATGGCAAAGAGACGCTTCTGTGGCGACTGTTTGCAGATGGTCAGCTACCATTCAGCAACGGGCTTTGCCGTAATCCGACAGCAGACCGGGGGAGGCAGGGAGGGGCGGGGGCGGGGGGGGGGGGGGGTGAGGGAGAGGGGGTGGGGTTAGGGCGTGGAGAGAGGAAGGGATATGCAGGGACAAGGACCAGATCAAAAGGAACGCTGGTTACCAGGGCCCCAGCAACAACTGTCGCACTCAATGACTGGCAGCGTTGGTCTCATTGAAAGGGAAAAGTATCTCCAGAAGGCCGCCCACTTACCTATCCACCCCCCAGGCCCCGCCCCGCCCCTTGCCCCCACCCCTCCATACCACCCTTAACATTACCTTCCGGCACTCTCAGCAGCTACCTTCAAGTCGTGTGTCAACAAGAACGCCACAAGACAATATCGAGAACGAAACAAAAACACATTGTATCGCCAAACAACAATTTTTAAAGGCCCCATCATCATCTCCCTCTTCACCCCCCCCCCCCCACCCAACCCATCCCAACTCTCCCCCCACCACCCCATCTCCTTCTCCATCCCCATCCCACCCATCTTCCTCTCCACCATCACCACCTCCCCCCCCCCCCATCTCATCTCCCTCTCCATTTCCTGACGACGGTTGTTGTTATGCCATATGTGTCTGACTGACTGCTATGTCGCCGCCTTCAGCGTTCAGCCATTGACGCTGGTCGCTTACTGTCGCAGTCCAACGACCCCGGAAAGACAGGTAGCCTAGTCCTCTCGCTGTTTGCTCGGGTATCAAATCTCTGGATTTAATACCCCGACCTTAAACGATGTTCATCGCTACGACCTGCATCCGTTGTTGTGTTATGGTGCAAACACCCGCCAGCGCCATCGGGTTTCATCTGTCACCGTCAGCCCAAAAAGCAGTTCTTGAGACGTCTCGATGACTGGCCTGTCTAAGGTGTCGTAACACCTCCTCCCCTCCCCTCCCCCAATCCAACACCACCCCACACACCCATTAGCCAATAGCCCGCCATGCCGACTTGTCCTGCAGTAACAAGCTGTTTGATTCATTGCTTGTCTGAACGCTTACCGCTATTCTACATAAGACTCGGGTATAGCCCTAAACCCATTCTACATCAGACCTATGTATGAACCGACTTTACATATGACTCATCTATAAACCTATTCTGTATAAGGCCTAAGTAGAAGCTTATTTTCTATACAAGAGCCATGTATACCCCTACTGGTACGCCAGCCATATATATATATATAAACCTACCCCTAGGCCTACGTAAGACGCCTGTGTAGTCCCACACCTAAAATATAGACATTTGTATAAACCGCACCCATATTAGAACCCAGGGGATCGTTTCACTAAGAGTTATGAGCTCGTAACCCTATCTTCTACATGCTAATTTAACGACGGATCGTAATTTTACGAGCGACTGAAATAAGATTTATACTGCGATTATCGGGGTGCAGCTGCCTTCGTGCACTTTGTTTTCCCCCAATATTATTCCAAATGATGTCTGCCATATATTTATGATGAATTCAACATTTCATTTCTCTTCGGGCCAGCAATCCAATTTTTTTATTTTACAATCGAAAGTTACGAGATCTTAGCGAAATGATCCCCTGTTCACATCCATCACTTATATTAGAACCATATATATCCCACACTAGCTTAGAACCCTATATATCCCACATTATACTAGAACCCCGTATAAACATACCCCTATGTTACTGGCAGTGTGTTGTAACGTTATACCATTCCAGATAGGCCACCTCAACGTCCATAATATACTTTTATTGAGATCGTATTTATCAGTACAGTACAAGCGGAAGTGTTTTTGTACAAAAAAAATACATGAACAATTACAGATGTTTTTTTTGCGTTTTTTTAACAAATGTCAACAGGTGGACGATGGTCTGGACTGGGATTGGAGACGTAATCGTTCACGTGGCGTCATGTGAGCCTCGTTCTGGGGATTGAGTCGCGCGCGCTTGAAGTGCATGGCTTTTGCGATAGATTCGTAGCAGTTTTCGGGCATAATGTTGAGGAGGAAGCCAATAACGATCAAGATGTACGCCCCGACTTGCATCCCAGCCACGTGGAACGTGTCTCGGTCCAACAGCAACTCCGCGACTGCAAAATAAAATAAAAATCAGTATTATAGCTAAAATCAGTAATATGTTAATATACATCAAGGACGGACCCAGTAAATCTGGATTAGGGAGGTAGGGCGGTTATAGGGTCAAATCCAGACATGCATGATTGGGAGGGGGCGGGGGGTTAGTCAAATCCAGATATGCTAGATGATAGAGGGGCGGCTTCGGTTTTCATATGTTAAATGGTAAAAAAATCGGCTCTAAAATGGGAGGAGGGGGGCGGGGTCCCCCCCCCCCTGGATCCGCCCCTGTACATATTGGACAGAGACGTAGTCCGACTTTCCAAGCCAGGGAAAATATGCGGATATTTCTGTCTGAAGATACGACCTTAATTAGGTATCACAGGCCGGTAGGAAACCCAATTCCAATTTGTATGTTAAATTATAGAGACCAACAGTAGTAGCGTGCAGCATCTTGTGGGAGAGTGTTACATAGTGTTTACGGCTGTTCCAATCAGACGGAACCCTCCCCCGCCAAATTTGTTGAGAGAGTAACTATAAAAGCGTAAGATACAATGCTTATATCAGAATCGTTTGATAATACTGGAATCAGCAACTATAGTTTTGCCCAGGCGCAAACAGAATAATTTCTTCGGGGTACGTGAATCCAAAAGCTTTTTTAACATGGTGGCCTGCTCTAGGACTAAAGCTTTCACTCACCGACAGAGAGCAGGATGGCTAGGAGAAATGTGGCTTGTATCAGATGATAAGTAACTCTAGGACTATAGCTATCACTGACCGACAGAGAGCGGCATGGCTAGGAGAAATGTGACTTGTATCAGATGATAAGTAACTCTAGGACCAGAGCTGTCACTCACCGACAGAGGAGAAATGTGGCTTGTATCAGATGATAAGTAACTCTACGACTAGAGCTGTCACTCACCGACAGAGAGCGGCATGGCTAGGAGAAATGTGACTTGTATCAGATGATAAGTAACTCTAGGACCAGAGCTGTCACTCACCGACAGAGGAGAAATGTGGCTTGTATCAGATGATAAGTAACTCCAGGACTAGAGCTATCACTCACCGACAGAGAGCGGCATGGCTGGGAGAAATGTGGCTTGTATCAGATGATAAGTAACTCTACGACTAGAGCTATCACTCACCGACAGAGAGCGGCATGGATAGGAGAAATGTGGCTTGTATCAGATGATAAGTAACTCTAGAACCAGAGCTGTCACTCACCGACAGAGGAGAAATGTGACTTGTATCAGATGATAAGTAACCCTAGGACTAGAGCTATCACTCACCGACAGAGAGCGGCATGGATAGGAGAAATGTGGCTTGTATCAGATGATAAGTAACTCTAGGACTAAAGCTATCACTCACCGACAGAGAGCGGCATGGCTGGGAGAAATGTGACTTGTATCAGATGATAAGTAACTCTAGGACTAAAGCTATCACTCACCGACAGAGAGCGGCATGGCTAGGAGAAATGTGACTTGTATCAGATGATAAGTAACTCTAGGACTAGAGCTATCACTCACCGACAGAGGAGAAATGTGGCTTGTATCAGATGATAAGTAACTCTAGGACTAGAGCTATCACTCACCGACAGAGAGCGGCATGGCTGGGAGAAATGTGACTTGTATCAGATGATAAGTAACTCTAGAACCAGAGCTGTCACTCACCGACAGAGGAGAAATGTGGTTTGTATCAGATGATAAGTAACTCCAGGACTAGAGCTATCACTCACCGACAGAGAGCGGCATGGCTGGGGGAAATGTGACTTGTATCAGATGATAAGTAACTCTAGAACCAGAGCTGTCACTCACCGACAGAGGAGAAATGTGGTTTGTATCAGATGATAAGTAACCCTAGGACTAAAGCTATCACTCACCGACAGAGAGCGGCATGGCTAGGAGAAATGTGGCTTGTATCAGATGATAAGTAACTCTAGAACCAGAGCTGTCACTCACCGACAGAGGAGAAATGTGACTTGTATCAGATGATAAGTAACTCTACGACTAGAGCTGTCACTCACCGACAGAGAGCGGCATGGCTAGGAGAAATGTGGCTTGTATCAGATGATAAGTAACTCTAGGACTAGAGCTATCACTCACCGACAGAGAGCGGCATGGCTGGGAGAAATGTGGCTTGTATCAGATGATAAGTAACTCTAGGACCAGAGCTAACACTCACTGACAGAGAGCGGCATGGCTGGGAGAAATGTGGCTTGTATCAGATGATAAGTAACTCTAGGACTAGAGCTATCACTCACTGACAGAGAGCGGCATGGCTGGGAGAAATGTGGCTTGTATCAGATGATAAGTAACTCTAGGACTAGAGCTATCACTCACCGACAGAGAGCGGCATGGCTGGGAGAAATGTGGCTTGTATCAGATGATAAGTAACTCTAGGACTAGAGCTATCACTCACCGACAGAGAGCGGCATGGCTAGGAGAAATGTGGCTTGTATCAGATGATAAGTAACTCTAGGACTAGAGCTATCACTCACCGACAGAGAGCGGCATGGCTGGGAGAAATGTGACTTGTATCAGATGATAAGTAACTCTAGGACTAGAGCTATCACTCACCGACAGAGAGCGGCATGGCTAGGAGAAATGTGGCTTGTATCAGATGATAAGTAACTCTAGGACTAGAGCTATCACTCACCGACAGAGAGCGGCATGGCTGGGAGAAATGTGGCTTGTATCAGATGATAAGTAACTCTACGACTAGAGCTGTCACTCACCGACAGAGAGCGGCATGGCTGGGAGAAATGTGACTTGTATCAGATGATAAGTAACTCTAGGACTAGAGCTGTCACTCACCGACAGAGAGCGGCATGGCTAGGAGAAATGTGGCTTGTATCAGATGATAAGTAACTCTAGGACTAGAGCTATCACTCACCGACAGAGAGCGGCATGGCTGGGAGAAATGTGGCTTGTATCAGATGATAAGTAACTCTAGGACTAGAGCTATCACTCACCGACAGAGAGCGGCATGGCTGGGAGAAATGTGGCTTGTATCAGATGATAAGTAACTCTACGACTATAGCTATCACTCACCGACAGAGAGCGGCATGGCTAGGAGAAATGTGGCTTGTATCAGATGATAAGTAACTCTAGGACTAGAGCTGTCACTCACCGACAGAGGAGAAATGTGGCTTGTATCAGATGATAAGTAACGCTAGGACTAAAGCTAACACTCACTGACAGAGAGCGGCATGGCTAGGAGGAATGTGGCTTGTATCAGATGATAAGTAACTCTAGGACTAAAGCTATCACTCACCGACAGAGAGCGGCATGGCTGGGAGAAATGTGGCTTGTATCAGATGATAAATAACTCTAGGACTAGAGCTATCACTCACCGACAGAGAGCGGCATGGCTAGGAGAAATGTGGCTTGTATCAGGAGATGATACGTGACGCCAGCGCCAAAATGAAGCAACAAGTTCAGGGCTGAAACAACAATAGAATCATAATTCCATACAAAAATTATTTAGTTTATTCATGTAATAAATGTATTGTTGATATCGTAAAGGGGATATGTATGAATATGTTATTATCAGTGTGCAAAACGGTAAGGGGAAAAAATAAGAAATACCACCATATTTTTAGACTATTTATGATTCTTTACCACTCCTAAGACAATATTTAGCATGATCAAGTAAAGGCAACATGAAGAATGTCCACAACACGATATTTATATTCTTGGCAAGAAAAGAAATACACAGCTACTTGGTAGTTGGACGGCCGTGATCTGGTATACAGAGATACGACATAGTTGGCGTGCACGGATCTTCATTAAGCATACAGCCAAAATATACTCAGGTAAAGTTTCAATATTACTTCCGATAACTGTCAATATTCTTTCAGGCATTCTTTTTCTATATTACATCAGACATATTTCGATATTTCGTCCTATGGTTTCCGATTCTTCCTACAGTCTTCCGATAAACCTTTATATATTTTCAAACATTTCTTTGCCCGTTTTCCGCTATTACTTCATTACATTTCGCTATATCTTCTTCTATACTTACTATTCATAGTTACTGATATATATCTTCAGCTATTTGGCAATATTTCTTCAGATATCCTACAATATTTCTTCAGATACTCTACAATATTTCTTCAGATATTCTACAGTATTTGTTGATATCTTTTTTACAACAGTTTTCCTATATATTTCTGATATTTCATATTATTTAATGATATATTTTGACAACACTTTTCCTATATATTTCTGATATGTCCTATTATTTCCTGATATATTTCCCGATACGTCTTCAATACACATGCATATCCCCAACTTTCGCAAATTCTCATTATTGTCCACTGACCCAAGGCAAAGAGAGAAGCTCCGCAGAGAATATGCCATGGCACGTGGTCCCACTCTATGGGTTCGGCCTTGGTGAAGTAGAGGAGAAGAAAGATCGGCCACATAGTGGCGATGTTACACAGCCCTGGAAAGGTCAAGGTCACACAGAGAGCATCAATAAACCAGTGGCAACTTATTCCAGTTTTCTTCAGAAATGAAACAATTTGTCAAATAATCAACACACACAAAAAATAAAAATAACGCTCAATATGTTACATAAGTTAACTTACAACTGGCTAACTTTGGTAACGCAACCCGTTAACTGCGTTAACTCAATTTGCTAACTTTGTTAACCAAACTAGTTAACTATGCTAACCCAAATTTTTAACTTTAAAAACGCAACTTGTTAGCTTTGTTAACGCAACTTGTTAACTGTGTTAACTCAATTGGTTAACTTTGTTAACCAAACTAGTTAACTATGCTAACTCAAATTGTTAACTTTTAAAACCCAACTTGTTAACTTTGTTAACGCAACTTTTTAACTTTATTAACCCAACTCGTTAACTTTATTAACCCAATATGTATACTTTGTTAACCCAGTGCTAATGTAAAAAAAACATTGCCTTCTTGTTGACGATATTATCATATGCTTTGCCTTACTTTCTGATGAATAATATACTAACCTAGACAGGAAAGGAAGAAGGACATTTGATCGTACGTGACATCCCCGAAAACCCGTCTGATCAGCACCTGGAAATATCGACGATCACATAATTAGAAAATGAAACTTACACTCTGCTATAATGACATGGTAACCAAAGGTGGGGGGTGGGGGTGGTGGTAGAAGAAGCCACATTGTATCTGTATGCATGTGTCGGCGTGAAGGGGGACGAGGGGGGGGGGGGGGGTTGGGGCGGAAGTCTTACATGTTAGAGCCCACAAAATTAATTATATTTGTAAACGGTACGCGTGTGTAATACGTGAGCGAGGCTGACAACAATGGTTCGCCCTAACATAGAAGAACCACCTGAGTAACTGACATTGCTATGAATTGGTGTCAATGGTAACAATGGACATTGCCTTAAAGGTTCTATCATGACGCGCCCCTCCTGGTATTGGGTCATGACCCTCCCCCCCCCACTCCCCTATGCCGCCTATAGTAGAGGATGTTCGTCAATCCATTGATGGTTAATCGATTCAGTAATAGAGCGATTGGATGCAATATGTTAACGTTTCTTTTCTGTAGCAGTCTACCGACCGTGTTATTGCCATAGGGTCACAGCCTTGCAGGGCCGCATTATGACTAGACCACCCAACACCGTCACAGCCTGCAGGGCCGCATTATGACTAGACCACCCAACACCGTCACAGCCTGCAGGGCCGCATTATGACTAGACCACCCAACACCGTCACAGCCTTGCAGGGCCGCATTATGACTAGACCACCAACACCGACACTTCGACCACAATGTTGACAAATCAAATTGCACTGCACAGATGAGCATGGGATGAGTTACCTTGGAAACGACACGTGGTGGAGGTGTGTGGTTAGCAGGTTGTGAGGGTAGTGTGGGTTTTTGAGGGCGGTGTAGGTAGAGGTGGTGCGAGTGGTGGGGGTGGTGGGGGTGGTGGGGGTGGTGGTAGTGGTGATACGGTGGGGGTGGTGATGGGGTGGTGAGATTGGTTACCATGCACATGGTGAAGATGGTGGGTGTGGCTACCATATGATGAGGGTGGTGAGTGTAGCGACAGTGTTAGGGATGGCGGGGTGCCTTACTGCATAATGAGAGTAGTGAGGGTGATGATGGTGGTCAGTGGTGGTTACCATATGATGAGGTGAATGTAGTGAGGGTGGTGGGGGTGGTGGGGGTGATTACCATATGGTGATGGTGGTGAATGTAGTGGGGTTGGTGGGGGTGGTGGGGTGCTTACTGCATGATGAGATTAGTGAGGGTGGTGGGGGTGGTGGGGTGATTACCATATGATGAGGGTGGTGAATGTAGTGAGGGTGGTGGGGGTGGTAGGGGTGATTACCATATAATGAGGGTGGTGAATGTAGTGAGGGTGTTAGGGTGGGGGTGGTGGGTTGCTTACTGTACTATGAGAGTAGTGGGGTTGGTGAGGGTGGTTACCTTGTAGCCGGCCGCTGCCCCCGTGGCCACCATCACAAGCACAGAGCCCCACATGTCGTCGCTGGCGAAGCCCGTGTCGAGGTACATGACCATGATAATGCCCGTCATGGCCACGATAAAGGCCACGATCTGCAAGCAAGACCGCCAGGTGGCGTAGTGGTTTACAATCTCTAACACCCTCACCGCCAGGTGGCGAAGTAGTTTACAATCTCTAACACCCTCACCGCTAGGTGGCGAAGTAGTTTACAATCTCCAACATCCCCACCGCCAGGGAACAGAGCAATAACTTCGGTCAATAAGGAACGTACAAGTTGAAGGAGCGCGCACGTACCTCCAGAATACAACGTCGTGTTTAGATTAGGAAAGTACGGTAATGTACATGTAACACGCGTATACCTCCAGAAAACGGCGGTTTATTACTTGTGTTACTTTCCCCACTCTTAAGCATGCAATTGATTTTATTAATTTGTTCATTCCATGTTCAAGTGCCTTGGGCTGTTTGGTGATATACCGAGACATCTTGTGATCATGGCACCATACTGCTTGTATGAGTAATGCAAGATAAGGTGCTGTATATCATGGTTAAGTGGGCGCATCATTGTGCTTCGTTTTGCAATGCGCCAGCATTTATATTTTATAATTTACGAACAAATATACCCTCGCATAATAATACACTTGAATTTGTTAATGCGTTACAGAGAATTTTGTCATAACTTGTTTTCTACCAAACTTGGTCGTCACTAAGATAACACTAACGACCAATAGCTAGTTACGGTCATCTCTATTTGCCACCAACTTTCTTCACCTCTATACCTCCAAAGCTGTCTACCGAGTTATTTTCTACCAAAATGTTACTACAAAATTTTACCCTTTCATCACTTTATCTATTTACAAGTAAACTGGTTTAAAAGCTATTTAACAGCTACACATATTTAGCAACTAAACCTATTGAACGTTTAAGTCAATATACAACAAACTCGTTTAAATACCTCCAGACCTAGTTCTCAATAAACCGGTTTTTCACTGGGCAAGCTTTCCGTCAAACAGTTTGACCACTAAACATGTTGAAACACTTGCTCCTACTAAGCCTATTCATCCCTGAACATGGATACCGCTAAATTTTCTTAAACCGGCTTATCTTTAAATCTATTGACCATATTTAACCCATATGACACTAAACCAGCTTACCTACCATTAATTCTAAGGTTCAATAAACCTAAGTACTGCTAAGCTGGGTACACTAAAGAGGCGTTATTGCCTATTGCACACCTGGTAAACTTTCCTACCGCTAAAACCTATTTATCTTTAAACCTGTTCAACACCAAACCTGTTTACCACTAAACCTGCTTACCACTAAACCTGTTTACCACTAAAACCTGTTTACCACTAAACCTATTTACGACTAAGCCTGTTTACCACCAATCCTGTTTACACCCACGCCTGTTTACCACCAAACATGTTTATCACTTAGCCTGTTTACCGCTCAACTTGTTTTGGATTAAACCCACATTGTTCCTGAATTTCTTCGGCGCTTCGCTCAATGTTTGACAAATGTCTGGCCGCCCACGGGGCATTAATGAGGCTAATTGTGTAATTATGCCTTGCACAAGGCGAGCGATGTTTTTTTCTTTCTTTCTTATGTGTCATCAAATCGGCGACGGCGGAAGCGGTCGCAAGGTCTTATTTATCACTCCTAGTAACCGGAGAGGTTGCTGGGTGAGGGAGCTTTAACGCTCATAGACGGCTCCACACACCGGCACTAACAGCCCTGCCCACGCTTGAGTCATTTTTCTTAATCGTGAGTGTGAAATTAACAATCATGGCTGATGTTAGGTCCAAGTAAGAAGCACTCATCTCTGAAACTGAAATAAAAGTGACATATTGCTTTGTTTGTCGGGCTGTATTTTATTTGTCTCTCCGCGGAGATTGCATCCCTAATTATCGCTCACTAGCCTGTGTGCCTGTGGGTGGGTGGGGGGGGGCATGAGTGGGGTCGTGCTCCCAGACCTCGAAGAATACGTTTTTCTCGGCATAGTTTACGAAGAATTAGAAGATGAATTTAAATTCCTAGTTCACGATCGCAAAAGTCAGTGACCGTTTATCAGGCGCGGGAGAGGGCAGGGGGGGGGGGGGGTCTAGAACCTGTACCACCCCACCCCACCCCCTCGACAATTCACTGCATCCGCTCCTGCATCAGACGTGCTGATATGAGTGGAAGGCGAGGGCGTGCGCGAGCCGAGATGGAAAATGCAAAAATAGGTCTCCGCCAAAATATTCTTTCCCGACTAGAATAATTGATCACGAAGGTCGGCTAATGCCCCATTTCCAGTTCGTGATGAATTATTTTCCTCACTCCACTTTGCGGTAACAACATGAAAAGCCAAAAACGATTATATTCTTTTAAAATCCAAATACACAAACATATTCAAGTTGTAGTCTATTACTTGCCCGCTGAAATCATGTCAGTTTCTAAATTATGTGTGATCATTCAAGCAACAAATTTCATTGTCACACTGATCGGACCAGATAATTTAGAAACTGACACGATTTTATCGGGTAAGTAACATAAGTATTTATTTAAGTATTATTTAAACACATTTATATATCCGAAAAGAAATTTACTCTCACCCTGACAGATATAAACTTCTTCTGCAGTATGATCCATGATAAGACATAGACGAAGTTGGAGTTGGTGGCGAAGAGAGCAATAACGTCGAGACAACCCTTGAAGCTGAGGGCGCGGACGTAAAGGTAAGCCGTCAGCACCCAGATGGAGCAAAATGCGGCGCACTTGCCGAGTATCCGCAAGGGGGCGGTCCTCAATGTTTCCTCGCCGTACACTCGGATACTCTCCCTGAAAGACCGCAGAGCAAGGAGGAAATATTTCAGTTAGGCCGAGTAGGCTTGGCTAATTTGATTGGTACTGTACTGTAAACCCACCTAAAGACTCTCACCGAGACACACTAAAACAGGACGGAAATATTACAGTTAGGCCGAGTAGGCTTGGCTAATTTGATTGGTACTGTACTGTAAACCCACCTACAGACTCTCACTGAGACACACTAAAACAGGACGGAAATATTACAGTTAGGCCGAGTAGGCTTGGCTAATTCGATTGGTATTGTACTGTGAACCCACCTACAGACTCTCACTGAGACACACTAAAACAGGAAGGACATTTTAGTTGCTGGGAAAGTAACAACATACAGCAAGATAATAGATTATTATCATAGCCACTGGAGAAGTACAATTGGCTCAGTCAATTAAATGGAAGTGTCTTCCAAACACACCTACATTCTCCCTGAAACGCACCAAAATAGGAAAGAAACATTGTAGTTTCTGGGAAAGTAACAGTGACTCACTTCTTTCGCCCAATCTTCCACTTTGCACACCGGGGGGTGGGGGGGGGGGCGGTACTTAATACATTGCTGGGTTGGGAGGGGGGGGGGGTCCGCAGTAAAGCCCCCCCCCCACCCTATATCACCGCCAAAATCCGCTCGGTCGGGGCGTTTTACCACCAAAATTCTCTCGGAAGAGCAACCCCCACTACACCCTGGGCGCAAGTTTTAAAATATCCGCTCCATAGGGGTATCTTTTTCATTACAAATGTCCGCTCTCTGAGGCATCAAGGGGCACCCGCCAAGCGCCCCCCCCCCCACCCCCGGACTTTGTACACACCCTAACATACAACGCAGAAGCGATTGCCAGGCTGGTGCACCAGTACAATCCGTGGGTTCCTCTGGTGCAGGCGCTATGTGAGATGGAACCATGAAACTAGAGTAGATATTAAATGAAACAGGCCAAGTACGTGGCTCAGTCGATTGACAGTGCAAGCACAGGGAAATAATGACTACGCATAACCGCTCCCTTGGCCTGTTTTATGTACCAAAATCTACATATTCTTTATGTGTTTCCGGTTTATGTTACCATGGCGACACGCGCCCTGCCAGCTTACCGGAAGGTATCCTTGATTCGCAATCGCCCTCTGGCGTAGATGAACTGGCCCGCCAGGCACACCGGATACAATAGCGCCACCCATGCGGTGGAGAAGTAAACTACGAAGAAGGGCGCGTAGAAGGACGGCCACGAGTACAATCTCCGCACGCATTGAGTCGCCCCCACCCAACAGATGGCGCCACACACCATTAGCACGCAGCCCAACGCGCACTTCCGGCCACTGAGAACGGCGTTTCCGGGCGCGCATGCGTGGTAACGTCTGCAGCAACAACAGCAGCCGATGGGTGGATGCGTTGCTATGGCGACGGTGGACGCTGTGGGGCCCCCCACGCTGACGGTGGAGGTGAAGACGTCCGACATCATGGAGGGAGTCTCACAGATTCCCGGGGTCCCCGGGGTAGGCGGACCTGGTGAGGGTCCAGGGCAGCCGCCCGAGGGTCCGGGGGGTCCGGGACCGTTGTGCTGGGCGGAAGGGCCAGAACCTGGAACAAATAACATTACTTATTATTAATGCGTTTACATATATGCAAAGACACCTACAATATGTATACACCCGGCTGGCATCCGTCCGTCTGCGAAAGACGATGGCTTTGCAGCTTTGTTTTGGTTTAAGTTACGATTTGCGTCGCGGCATTTACGCTTATGACTGAATAAGCCTATCTGTGACCGACAGAGCTTACCGCAGTCGTCGCATCGGTGACCTGTCGATAGGTCTAGGTTTGTGCTCGCTGGTGGACGCCTAGATTGGCGTTTCAAGTCCAGTTTCTCAAACCAGAGCCCGTCGTGGTGGGCCATTCCCTCACGCACGACACGTACCCATCCCCGCTTTCGGGATGCTAGATCCTCCCAAGAATCTGAATCAACGCCGAAAGCCTTCATGTCGCTTGCACACATCCTTAAACCTAAGCTGTGGCTGTTCAGTTGACCTTTTGCCGTCGGCAAGCTGGCAAGCTCACCGTAGAGCACATCTTTAGGAATGCGTTCATCTTGCATACGATGAACGTTTCCAAGCCAACGAAGACGTTTTTACTTCACAAGAGCAAGAAGCTTGGTAGATTGGCCGTGACTAATTACTTGAGCATTGAAGCACCTTCAATATGTACACAGTCCCTGTCAATATCGCTATATTCGCTATTCATGCAAGCAATGAAATCTCTAGTAGAGCCTGCGGTGTACATTTTCACCCGCCGGGGGTTCGATCAGGCCTGCTGCTAGCGGACACAGAAATAGAATCGGTGCCCGATCACCACCAGACATATGGAAATCTTATCTTATCTTATCTTACTTCTCGGCCAATGAAGGCTATAACGGGCCCAGAAACCCCAGAATACGTATTGATGTTTGTACTGCCGGAAACAGATAATAAACAGGAAGAGAACATTGATCTGTTGAACAACATTTGCTATCGGATTGAGCTTCCTTTTGATCAAGTTTCAAATGAGACACATCCAATACCGATGGCATAGCAATATTGAACATAACATACATGTTGTCGAATTTTTCATTTCGTCATTGCAAGTGTGAGCGATCACAGAAATGGATGAAAAGTATTAGGATGTTTATTTAGCTTTAAAGAGATTCACTAATAATATCCCAATGAGATTCATCTTATTCTAGATTGAGCCCACATTTTTATACAATACATGTTTAGCAAGTTGAGCCACGAAAACAGAGAATAATGTTCTATATATAAACATCTCTATTAATAAAATCGCATATCTCTCTGCCGCTCTGCTCTAATAAGATACAATCTAAAAACAGAAAACGCAGCAACCAGCCAACCAGCCAACCAGCCAACCAACCACTCAACCAGCCAGCCAACCAACCAACCACTCAACTAGCCAGCCAGCCAACCAACCAGCCAGTCAGCCAGCCAGCCAACCAGCCAGTCATCCAGCCAACCGGCCAACCAGCCCTCTCCCCAAACCGGCCGGCTCAGTACCCTGGCACGGAAACCCTTTACGTCCACATAACAGGACCAGGAACTGGTGTCCGGAGCCTGCGTACAGGGCACGTTGTCACATTGTATCAGTCCTGGGCGTGCCGCTCCATAGAGCCCACCCCCTATGGCCCAGGAACCCTCTCACACAGGGTCACAGAGTCAATCACCCAAAGCGCCGCGATCTATGAGGTAATCGATCACATTGGTACAAATAACACTCCCCCCCACCCACCCACCCCGCAGCGCAACCGGAGATGACCGGTTACAGGACTGGTTGGTTGTGTTAAGGCTGTGGCGTTTGTTTGTGGGGTCGTTGTATCAAGGCCTTGGGGTTTGTTTGTGGGGTCGTTGTGTTAAGGCCTTGGCGTTTGTTTGTGGGGTAGTTGTGCTAAGGCCTTGGCGTTTGTTGTGTTAAGGCTGCGGTGTTTGTAGTGTCGAGACTCTGACGCTGGTCATGTGAAGGCTGCGAGGCCTGTTGTGGATGTCTATATCCCAGACAGACTTTCACCCTGGATATCTGTATCCCAGACAGACTCTCACCCTGGATGTCTATATCCCAGACAGACTCTCACCCTGGATGTCTATATCCCAGACAGACTCTCACCCTGGATGTCTATATCCCTGACGGACTCTCACCCTGGATGTCTTTATCCCTGACAGACTCTCACCCTTGATGTCTATATCCCTGACAGACTCTCACCCTGGATGTCTATATCCCAGACAGACTCTCACCCTGGATGTCTATATCACAGACAGACTTTCACCCTGTTTGTCTATATCCCTGACAGACTCTCACCCTTGATGTCTATATCCCAGACAGACTCTCACCCTGGATGCCTATATCCCTGACAGACTCTCATCCTGGATGTCTATATCCCAGACAGACTCTCACCCTGGATGTCTATATCCATGACAGACTCTCACCCTGGATGTCTACATCCCAGACAGACTCTCACCCTGAATGTCTATATCCCAGACAGACTCTCACCCTGGATGTCTATATCCCAGACAGACTCTCACCCTGGATGTCTATATCCCAGACAGACTTTCACCCTGTTTGCCTATATCCATGACAGACTCTCACCTTGGGTGTCTATATCCCAGACAGACTCTCACCCTGGATGTCAATATCCCAGACAGACTCTCACCCTGGATGTCTATATCCCTGACAGACTCTCACCCTGGATGTCTATATCCCAGACAGAGTCTCACCCTGGATGTCTATATCCCTGACAGACTCTCACCCTGGATGTCTATATCCCTGGCAGACTCTCACCCTGGATGTCTATGTCCCAGACAGACTCTCACCCTGGATGTCTATGTCCCTGACAGACTCTCACCCTGGATGTCTATATCCCAGACAGACTCTCACCCTGGATGTCTATATCCCTGACAGACTCTCACCCTGGATGTCAAGATCCCAGACAGACTCTCACCCTAGATGTCTATATCCCAGACAGACTCTCACCCTGGATGTCTATATCCCTGACAGACCATCACCCTGGATGTACATATCCCAGACAGACTCTCACACTGGATGTATATATCCCAGACAGACTCTCACCCTGGATGTCAATATCCTAGACAGACTCTCACCCTGGATGTCTATATCCCTGACAGACTCTCACCCTGGATGTCTATATCCCAGACAGACTCTCACCCTGGATGTCTATATCCCTGACAGACTCTCACCCTGGATGTCTATATCCCAGACAGACTCTCACCCTGGATGTTTATATCCCAGACAGACTCTCACCCTGGATGTCAATATCCCAGACAGACTCCCACCCTGGATGTCTATATCCGTGACAGACTCTCATCCTGGATGTCTATATCCCTCACAGACTCTCACCCTGGATGGCTATATCCCTGGCAGACTCTCACCCTGGATGTCTATATCCCAGACAGATTCTCACCCTGGATGTCTATATCCCAGACAGACTCTCACCCTGGATGTCTATATCCCTGACAGACTCTCACCCTGGATGTCTATGTCCCAGACAGACTCTCACCCTGGATGTCTATATCCCAGACAGACTCTCACCCTGGATGTCAATATCCCAGACAATCTCTCACCCTGGATGTCTATATCCCTGACAGACTCTCACCCTGGATGTCTATATCCCAGACAGACTCTCACCCTGGATGTCTATATCCCTGACAGACTCTCGCCCTGGATGTCTTTATCCCTGACAGACTCTCACCCTGGATGTCTATATCCCAGACAGACTCTCACCCTAGATGTCTATATTCCAGACAGACTCTCACCCTGGATGTCTATATCCCAGACAGACTCTCACCCTGGATGTCTATATCCCTGACAGACTCTCACCCTGGATGTCTATATCCCTGACAGACTCTCACCCTGGATGTCTATATCCCAGACAGACCCTCACCCTGGATGTATATATCCTTGACAGACTCTCACCCTGGATGTCTATAACCCTGATAGACTCTCACCCTTGATGTCTATATCCCTGACAGACTCTCATTCCCGGATGTCTATATCCCTGACAGACTCCCACCCTGGATGTCTATATTCCCGACAGTCTCTCACCCTGGATGGTTATATTCCTGACAGACTGTCACCCTGGATGTCTATATCCCAGACAGCCTCTCACCCTGTTTGTCTATATCCCAGACAGACTCTCACCCTGGATGTCTATATCGCAGACAGACTCTCACCCTGGAAATCTATATCCCAGACAGACTCTCACTCTGGATGTCTATATCCCTGGCAGACTCTCACCCTGGATGTCTATATCCCTGACAGACTCCCACCCTGGATGTCTATATCCCTGACAGACTCTCACCCTAGATGTCTATATCACTGACAGACTCTCACCCTAGATGTCTATATCACTGACAGACTCTCACCCTGGATGTCCATATCCCTGACAGACTCTCACCCTGGATGTCTATATCCCTGACAGACTCTCACCCTGGATGTCTATATCCCAGACAGACTCTCACCCTGGATGTTTATATCACTGACAGACTCTCACCCTGGATGTCCATATCCCTGACAGACTCTCACCCTGGATGTCTACATCCCTGACGGACTCTCAACCTGTTTGTCTATATTCCCGACAGTCTCTCACCCTGGATGTCTATATCCCAGACAGACTCTCACCCTGTTTGTCTATATCCCTGACAGACTCTCACCCTGGATGTCTGTCTATATCCCTGACAGACTCTCACCCTGGATGTCTGTCTATATCCCTGACAGACTCTCACCCTGTTTGTCTATATCCCTGACAGACTCTCACCCTGGATGTCTATATCCCTGACAGACTCTCACCCTGGATGTCTATATCCCAGACAGGCTCTCACCCTGGATGTCTATATCCCTGGCAGACTCTCACCCTGGATGTCTATATCCCAGACAGATTCTCACCCTGGATGTCTATATCCCAGACAGACTCTCACCCTGGATGTCTATATCCCTGACAGACTCTCACCCTGGATGTCTATGTCCCAGACAGACTCTCACCCTGGATGTCTATATCCCAGACAGACTCTCACCCTGGATGTCAATATCCCAGACAATCTCTCACCCTGGATGTCTATATCCCTGACAGACTCTCACCCTGGATGTCTATATCCCAGACAGACTCTCACCCTGGATGTCTATATCCCTGACAGACTCTCGCCCTGGATGTCTTTATCCCTGACAGACTCTCACCCTGGATGTCTATATCCCTGACAGACTCTCACCCTGGATGTCTATATCCCTGACAGACTCTCACCCTGGATGTCTATATCCCAGACCGACTCCCACCCTGTTTGTCTATATCCCTGACAGACTCTCACCCTGGATGTCTATATCCCAGACAGACTCTCACCCTGGATGTCTATGTCCCAGACAGACTCTCACCCTGGATGTATATATCCCAGACAGACTCCCACCCTGGATGTCTATATCCCTGACAGACTCTCACCCTGGATGTCTATATCCCAGGCAGACTCTCAACCTGTTTGTCTATATCCCTGACGGACTCTCACCCTGGATGTCTATATCCCAGACAGACTCTCACCCTGGATGTCTATATTCCAGACAGACTCTCACCCTGGATGTCTACATCCCAGACAGACTCTCACCCTGGATGTCTATATCCCTGACAGACTCTCACCCTAGATGTCTATATCCCTGACAGACTCTCACCCTGGATGTCTATATCCCAGACAGACCCTCCACCTGGATGTATATATCCCAGACAGACTCTCATCCTGGATGTCTATATCTCTGACAGACTCTCACCCTGGATGTCTATATCCCTGACAGACTCTCACCCTGGATGTCTATATCCCTCACAGACTCTCACTCCCGGATGTCTATATCCCTGACAGACTCTCACCCTGGATGTTTATATCCTAGACAGACTCTCACCCTGGATGTTAATCTTCCTGACAGACTCTCACCCTGGATGTCTATATCCCAGAGAGACTCTCACCCTGGATGTCTATATCCCAGACAGATTCTCAGCCTGATTGTCTATATCCCAGACAGACTCTCACCCTGGATGTCTATATTCCAGACAGACTCTCACCTTGGATGTCTATATCCCAGACAGACTCTCACCCTGGATGTCTATTTCCCAGACAGACTCTCACCCTTGATGTCTATATCCGAGACAGACTCTCACCCTGGATGTCTATATCCCAGACAGATTCTCAGCCTGATTGTCTATATCCCAGACAGACTCTCACCCTGGATGTCTATATTCCAGACAGACTCTCACCTTGGATGTCTATATTCCTGACAGATTCTCACCCTGGATGTCTATATCACTGACAGACTCTCACCCTGGATGTCTATATCCCTGACAGGCTCTCACCCTGGATGTCTATATCCCAGACAGACACTCAGCCTGTTTGTCTATATCCCAGACAGACTCTCATCCTGGATGTCTATATCCCTGACAGACTCTCACCCTGGATGTCTATATCCCACGCAGACTCTCACTCCCGGATGTCTATATCCCTGACAGACTCCCACCCTGGATTTCTATATCCCAGACAGACTCCCACCCTGGATATCTATATCCCTAAGAGACTCTCACCCTGGGTGTCTATATCCCTGACAGACTCTCACCCTGGATGTCTATTTCCCAGACAGACTCTCACCCTGGATGTCTATATCCCTGACAGACTCTCACCCTGGATGTCTACATCCCTGACAGACTCTCACCCTTGATGTCTATCTCCCTGACAGATTTTCAACCTGTTTGTCTATATCCCTGACAGACTCTCACCCTGGATGTCTATATCCCTGACAGACTCTCACCCTGGATGTCTATATTCCTGACAGATTCTCACCCTGGATGACTATATCCCTGACAGACTCTCACCCTTGATGTCTATATCCCAGACAGACTCTCACCCTGGATGTCTATATCCCTCAAGACTCTCACCCTGGATGTCTATATCCCAGACAGACTCTCACCCTGGATGTCTATCTCTCTGACATACTTTCAACCTGTTTGTCTATATCCCTGACAGACTCTCACTCTGGATGTCTATATCCCAGACAGACTCTCAACCTGTTTGTCTATATCCCTGACAGACTCTCACCTTGGATGTCTATATCCCAGACAGACTCTCACCCTGGATGTCTATATTCCAGACAGACTCTCACCCCGGATGTCTATATCCCAGACAGACTCTCACCCTGTATGTATATATCCCAGACAGACTCTCACCCTGGATGTCTATATCCCTGACAGACTCTCACCCTGGATGTCTATATCCCTGACAGACTCTCACTCCCGGATGTGTATATCCCTGAGAGACTCTCACCCTGGATGTCTATATCCCTGACAGACTCTCACCCTGGATGTCTATATCCCAGACCGACTCCCACCCTGTTTGTCTATATCCCAGACAGACTCTCACCCTGGATGTCTATGTCCCAGACAGACTCTCACCCTGGATGTATATATCCCAGACAGACTCCCACCCTGGATGTCTATATCCCTGACAGACTCTCACCCTGGATGTCTATATCCCAGGCAGATTCTCAACCTGTTTGTCTATATCCCTGACGGACTCTCACCCTGGATGTCTATATCCCAGACAGACTCTCACCCTGGATGTCTATATTCCAGACAGACTCTCACCCTGGATGTCTACATCCCAGACAGACTCTCACCCTGGATGTCTATATCCCTGACAGATTCTCACCCTAGATGTCTATATCCCTGACAGACTCTCACCCTGGATGTCTATATCCCTGACAGACTCTCACCCTGGATGTCTATATCCCTCACAGACTCTCACTCCCGGATGTCTATATCCCTGACAGACTCTCACCCTGGATGTTAATCTTCCTGACAGACTCTCACCCTGGATGTCTATATCCCAGACACTCTCACCCTGGATGTCTATATCCCTGACAGACTCTCACCCTGTTTGTCTATATCCCTGACAGACTCTCACCCTGTATGTCTATATCCCAGAGAGACTCTCACCCTGGATGTCTATATCTCAGAGAGACTCTCACCCTGGATGTCTATATCCCTGACAGACTCTCACCCTGGATGTCTATATCCCTGACAGACTCTCACTCCCGGATGTCTATATCCCTGACAGACTCTCACCCTGGATGTCTATATCCCTGACAGACTCTCACCCTGGATGTCTATATCCCAGACCGACTCCCACCCTGTTTGTCTATATCCCTGACAGACTCTCACCCTGGATGTCTATATCCCAGACAGACTCTCACCCTGTTTGTCTATATCCCTGACAGATTCTCACCCTGGATGTCTATATCCCTGACAGACTCTCACCCTGGATGTCTACATCCCTGACAGACTCTCAACATGTTTGTCTATATTCCCGACAGTCTCTCACCCTGGATGTCTATATCCCAGACAGACTCTTACCCTGTTTGTCTATATCCCTGACAGACTCTCACCCTGGATGTCTATATTCCAGACAGACTCTCACCCTGTTTGTCTATATCCCTGACAGACTCTCACCCTGGATGTATATATCCCATACAGACTCCCACCCTTGATGTCTATATCCCTGACAGACTCCCACCCTGGATGTCCATATTCCTGGCAGACCCTCACCCTGGATGTCTATACCCCTGACAGACTCTCACCCTGGATGTCTATCTCCCTGACAGACTTTCAACCTGTTTGTCTATATCCCTGACAGACTCTCACCCTGGATGTCTATATCCCAGACAGACTCTCAGCCTGTTTGTCTATATCCCTGACAGACTCTCACCCTGGATGTCTATATCCCAGACAGATTCTCACCCAGTTTATCCATATCCCTGACAGACTCTCACCCTGGATGTCTATATCCCAGACAGACTCTCACCCTAGATGTCTATATTCCAGACAGACTCTCACCCTGGATGTCTATATCCCAGACAGACTCTCACCCTGGATGTCTATATCCCTGACAGACTCTCACCCTGGATGTCTATATCCCTGACAGACTCTCACCCTGGATGTCTATATACCAGACAGACCCTCACCCTGGATGTATATATCCTTGACAGACTCTCACCCTGGATGTCAATAACCCTGATAGACTCTCACCCTTGATGTCTATATCCCTGACAGACTCTCATTCCCGGATGTCTATATCCCTGACAGACTCCCACCCTGAATGTCTCTATTCCCGACAGTCTCTCACCCTGAATGGTTATATCCCTGACAGACTGTCACCCTGGATGTCTATGTCGCAGACAGACTCTCACCGTGTTTGTCTATATCCCAGACAGACTCTCACCCTGGATGTCTATATCGCAGACAGACTCTCACCCTGGAAATCTATATCCCAGACAGACTCGCACCCTGGATGTCTATATCCCTGGCAGACTCTCACCCTGGATGTCTATATCCCTGACAGACTCTCACCCTGGATGTCTATATCCCTGACAGACTCTCACCCTAGATGTCTATATCACTGACAGACTCTCACCCTGGATGTCTATATCACTGACAGACTCTCACCCTGGATGTCCATATCCCTGACAGACTCTCACCCTAGATGTCTATATCACTGACAGACTCTCACCCTGGGTGTCCATATCCCTGGCAGACTCTCACCCTGGATGTCTATATCCCTGACAGACTCTCACCCTGGATGTCTATATCCCTGACAGACTCTCACCCTAGATGTCAATATCACTGACAGACTCTCACCCTGGATGTCTATATCACTGACAGACTCTCACCCTGGATGTCTATATCCCTGACAGACTCTCGCCCTGGATGTCTATATCCCTGACAGACTCTCACCCTGGAAATCTATATCCCAGACAGACTCTCACCCTGGATGTCTATATCCCTGGCAGACTCTCACCCTGGATGTCTATATCCCTGACAGACTCTCACCCTGGATGTCTATATCCCTGACAGACTCTCACCCTAGATGTCAATATCACTGACAGACTCTCACCCTGGATGTCTATATCACTGACAGACTCTCACCCTGGATGTCTATATCCCTGACAGACTCTCGCCCTGGATGTCTATATCCCTGACAGACTCTCACCCTGGATGTCTATGTCACAGATACTCTCACCCTGGATGTCTATATCCCTGACAGACTCTCACCCTGGATGTCTATATCCCTGACAGACTCTCACCCTGGATGTCTATATCCCAGACAGACTCTCACCCTGTTTGTCTATATTCCTGACAGACTCTCACCCTGGATGTCTATATCCCTGACAGACTCTCACCCTGGATGTCTATATCTCTGACAGACTCTCACCCTGGATGTCTCTATCCCTGACAGACTCTCACTCTGGATGTCTATATTCCTGACAGACTCTCACCCTGGATGTCTATATCTCTGACAGACTCTCACCCTGGATGTCTATATCCCTGACAGACTCTCACCCTGGATGTCTGTATTCCTGACAGACTCTCGCCCTGGGTGTCTATATCTCTGACAGACTCTCACCCTGGATGTCTATATCTCTGACAGACTCTCACCCTGGATGTCTATATCCCTGACAGACTCTCACCCTGGATGTCTGTATTCCTGACAGACTCTCGCCCGGGATGTCTGTATCTCTGACAGACTCTCGCCCTGGATGTCTATATCTCTGACAGACTCTCACCCTGGATGTCTATATCCCTGGCAGACTCTCGCCCTGGATGTCTATATCTCTGACAGACTCTCGCCCTGGATGTCTATATCTCTGACAGACTCTCACCCTGGATGTCTATATCCCTGGCAGACTCTCGCCCTGGATGTCTATATCTCTGACAAACTCTCGCCCTGGATGTCTATATCCCTGACAGACTCTCACCCTGTTTGTCTATATCCCTGACAGACTCTCACTCTGGAAGTCTAGACATGAATGTAAAGTGACGTCACGAACACGCGTTCAGTTCCCAGACAAGATACACGCAGTACAAATAAGATAAAATAAGATAAGTTTTGCCCTGTCTGTCGACAGTTTTATTTAACATGTCTTATTTAGGAGCAGAGCGTAGAGGCACATAGGGACAATAGGGAGGGCTCTTCAGCCCCGGAGGCAACGGCTCTGGAACCACCCGCCCCCCTACCGCCCTCTGTCCCTCGAGTCGGAGGGGTAGGGGATTGGGGGGGTAATCGGTTTATATCCCCCCCTCCCCCCGCCTTGGTTTATTATCCCCGCGGGACTCTTTATCTGGCGGCCGCATGTGGCAGTGGGGTTGATATTGATTAGATGCTGAAAGGGGAGGTGTATTTGTTTATGTAGGGGAGGGGGGAGGCGAGGCCGAGCGGTGATCGTGAGGGTGGAGGGGGACGGGGGAGGGCGTGACCAGTTGGGAGCTGTCGTTATATCACGTGATACCAATATGTAGTTATTTGTTTCGTTTCAGTAAGGAAGGAGGGGGGGGGGTCGGGTCAAGGAAAGGCGAGTTCTTGCACTCGGTATTCCTGTTTCAATTAAAACACCGCATTGGGAATCACCAATTACAAAAGATACACGGGCTATTTATTTATTTTAAGATATCGTTCACAGGCAAATTGAAATGTTCATTAATTATTTGAGCGTTGATTTTACAACGACAGATTCACTGCTGACAGTTCCTTTTAGTAGCAAGATGTATAACTATAATAGACTGAAATAAAGTTTAAATGTATTTAAATCAATACTTGGTTCGAATCTGTTGCAATCATCAGACGGACTAGTATATATTTACCGCAAATATCTGACAGATATAGATCTACCACTTTTGCGCACCATCTGACCTGATGGCAAATATCTGACATCTCGTAAGGGTAGCCTCACTAACTGTAGCCAATCTTGGCTAAAACTTTCGAAAATTATTAGCCAAATTTAAAAGAGCTGGGCAAATGTTGGCTAAATAATGCGAAACCAAAGCAGCTGAATGCAAGATCTTAAGATGGATTAGCCAAAGCTATGTAACCATTAGGAACTATTACATGAAGCTCGATTAGATTCATGTCTCGTTTGTGATTTGAAGCATTCGTCGAGGTGGCCTAATCGTTGTCTTTCTATGAATTCGGCATTTTATGGGGAGGGGGAGGGGGGGGGGGGCATACCCTCTCTGAATGGCCAATCCCTAAGAATTAGGGAGAGCAATATCGAATCTCCAAGATTAGGACATTGGAAAGCTGGGCGCGAAAAAAAACGCCACAATTGCTATAGCGGATCGCGGTAAATAGGTAAAGGATTTTTGAGTTGAACCAGGAATTGTACGGATAACGATCCCCAAGATTGCTAACAGTTGATCTAGAATCTCCACAAATTTGTGGATGCCAATCGCGGAGATCGGAAAAGGTATCCCCCCCCCCCCTTTTATGTTTAGTTTTAAATAAAATAGGTCAATAACGACAGGGAGATAACATCGAGGGCCTTACCCCATATCATTATAATTATAATTCGGGAACATGTGAATGATCAGTTACTGCCTTGCAGTTTTCACTCACCTGAGGGGGAAGATCTGACAGACCCGCTGCTATTTTCCAGTTTGGACTTGTCCCTCATGTTGGTGTCGTCAATAATATCCTATTGGTCACTTATTCCCAGCTGTTCCTATGCCACGCGCGAGGCGGGTGTTTCCGTTGTGTCCGTGATCACTCCGTACTTTACCTGGTGACACCGCACTCGATGTTAAACTGGGGAGGAGCCCCGTGTGGAATACCCCAGCCTCCCTGCCGTACCCTCACCCACGTGAGGCCTCCCTGCCCCAGCCGCATCCACGTGAGGCCTCCCTGCTCCACCCTCACACACCTGGGAAGGCCCACCCTGCCCCACCCTCACCCGCGCGAGGCCTCCCTGTGTCAGTCTGTGCCGTGAGTCTTAATCCTGACCGGATCATGGTCACGTGACAAGTTATCTGGCGGGCATCTTTGCGCCCAGACGCATTAGCTGGATGTGAAAGTTCCATATATCACCGCGCGCTTCCGGTGGCAGCACCGTTGCGCTGTAGCCGACACCAACAATGAATTAACGGGGTTTTGTTATATTCTTCGTTGCTCTCGCCAAAGTACTATTACCGCCCTGAGCAATCCATGCAGGGCGCGTCCTTGGAGTGAGGGGGAGACAGAAGGGAAGGCATGTACCGGCCTAAGGCTTGAGGCATGCAACCCGGGAGAGGCAACCAAGGCTTTTATAACAGGCCTTCTGTCTGTCTCACGGTTCCAGTCAACCGTCCAACGGCCAACGATGACAATGGCAGACACGGCGCAAGCAGTCAGTCACGTGATCTGTGTCGACAACGTGTCTAGGCGGAGAACGCTGTCACGTGGTCTATGGGGACAGATCCTTTACATAACAGGAATAATCAAGGTTTGATATCCCAGGCTGTCTGGTGACAGAGGTGATGTCGCAACCAAAGGGGCTATGGCAACATGGGTGTTATGGCAACTCGTTTGTTATGGTAAGCTGGGTGTTATGGCAACCTGTGTGCTGTGACGGTCTTTCTGTTGTGCCAAGCTTGGCGCTTTGGCAACCGGAGGGTGATGGCAACCTGTGGGCTATGAGAGTCTGGTTGCTATGACAACCTCCTCGTAGCGACCTGTCCCACTGAGCGCTTTTTTGTCTGGTCCCATCTTCCAGACCCAATGCACAATCATGGCATCCAACCGCGCGGAAAGTTTCACAGCTGTTTTTGTCCTTTACATGCAGAATGTTGCATATGAGGACTGCGTCTTATCGCTGGACCCATGTTGTTCACCGCCAAGATCACAGGTACTGTCTGAAATACATAAGAATTAATTAGTCAATAATTATTACCTGAAAATGGGTTCCTAAATACAACAACCGGACTAGTATTAAATGCACCATATTTCTAATGTTACATACCAGTATTATAATGCAACGTAAGCTATTAGTTCCACTTTCAAGAAGAAATACAGCAAATGTAACTCCATAGCGTATATATCTGCATGCGCGGAAACAGGATTGTTACCAATGGCAGTGCCTCGTGCCAAGACACGCCGCCTGCATGGTGATCACAACTATTTCTTATATTTCCTCGAAGGCGCACGCATTTCAGAGTACGTATTAGCAACTACATGCCGATAGTTTATTAACATGTGGACAAAAGATGAATAGAAGCTAGCAAAAACGACGTCAAAAAACATCAATTGTTTTGTGTCAACGTACTGCTGAGCCTAGATCCATGTTTGGACCCGAGGATTAATTCATTATGAGTTACCCTGTTGCCAGGAACGACCGTCAGGGCGCGTGGGCAGACAATGAGCTATAAATAGGTCTAATCTTCGTCACTTTATGCAAATCATAACCGCGGTGGCAGGGAAATGAAATATACATGCACTCATTCTGTCGTTGCCATGGCCACTACTCGATCAACGGGACAAAGGTTTCTAGCGAACATTATTTTTTATTCTTTACGGTGTTAGTGTCATGGGCTATAGTCATAGGTTCATGTGAAAGGCGTGTGCATAAAATAGTTGGGAATGCTTCGTACGGCACGTAAGACATGATCAGACCAGCTCAGGGATATAGACGTTCATGTTATTTACTTAGTTATCGTTCTAATGGCTACCCATTTCAATAACAAACCACTCTCATAACTAACCATTTTACTAGCTAACCATTTCAATAGTTAACCATATCACTAGCTAACCATTCCAATAACTAACCATTCCAATAGCTAATCATTCCAATAGCTAATCATTCCACTAGCTAATCATTCCAATAGCTAATCTTTTCAGTAGCATTCCAATAGTTAATATTTCAATGGCTAACTATTCCAATGGCCGACCATCTCAATAGTTAATAATTTCAATAGCTGACCATTCCAAAAGCTGATCATTCCAATAGCTAACCATTTCAATAGCTAACAATTCCAAAAACTGACCATTCCAAAAGCTGACCGTTCTAAAAGCAAACCATTTCGATAGCTAACCATTCCAAAAGCTAACCATTCCAATAACTAATCATTTCAATAGCTAACCATTCCAAAAGCTAACCATTCCAATAACTAACCATTTCAATAGCTCATCATTCTAATCGGTAACCATTCCAATAGCTAACCATTCAAATCGGTAACCATTCCATTAGCTAACCATTCCAGTCGGTAACCATTCCAATCAGTAAACATTCCAATCAGTAAGCATTCCAATAGCTAACCATTCCAATCGGTAAATATTCCCATAGCTAACCATTCCAATAGCTAACCATTTCAATCGGTAACCATTCCAATAGCGAACCACGCCAATACCGCAAGGTCATTAGTCTGGGACGCGAACTAATTAAGGCCCGTCCCCGGCACGAGGCCAGATGAGATGTTATAATGCAGACAGACAGTTTGGTTCAGGAGTGACGAGGTTTTTCCAACAATACCACATCCTCTCCTCTCCTCCATTCCCCATCAGCCCCGCCTCCCCCCATCACACCCTAGCCCTACCTCGCAAATCTCCAATCCCGCCCGCAACACACCCTAAAAATATCAACAACCAGGAGCGAACAACCGACCAGCAATACCTTAAAATATAATGGATAAATACCTAGGTGCGCAACACTTTGATGCATATTTCACTTTTTAAGTGGGCTATATGGTTGCATATTCTACTGATGATATTAACTTAAAAATAACAACTAAAAACACCAAAGTCACCTTTTTATAGCAGTTGCCACCTCACACAATTAGCTGCCCCCACCTCATACACTTAGCCACCCCCACCTCACACAGTTAGCCACCCTCCCCTCACACAGTTAGCCACCCACCCCCGTCCACACAGCTAGCCACCCCCACCTCACACAGTTAGCCACTACCTGTGGCTCCTATCATAGGTCCCTCCATGGAGTCCACAGCCCATGTAGCTCCATGAACACTGAGTGTCTCTCCTACATAGGACATGCCATTCTGTGGTTTATACATATTTAACCAATTTATTTATGACGATGACCTGAGGACGGAAAAGTCGATTGCGCAATAAAAACAATAGTCTCCATTTCGTCCCGACGTTTAGCATGGGAGACCCAGAAAGCACAGGTATGGGGACATCAAGGAGCAATCACTTAGTTTGTTGACGTAGCTCTGGCGACTGACATCCGCAATTAGTATGATGGACGACATTGCAGGATCGTTCCGGTGTCACGTCATGCCGCTCTAATGAGGGCCGCACAGGCAATACCGCCTCCACAACAGGTATGTGCACCACACTGCTTCAATGACAGGTGTGCTGTCTACACACCTGTCATTATAGCAGTATTGTTCAACACCTGTCATTGAAGCAGTATTGTCTACACACCTGTCATTTAGCAGTATTTTCTACACACCTGTAATTGAAGCAGTATTGTCTACACACCTGTCATTTAGCAGTATTGTGTACACACCTGTAATTGAAGCAGTATTGTCTACACACCTGTCAATGAAGCACTATTGTCTCCACACCTGTTAGGTGTGTAGTAAATGGTGCTTCCATGGTTGGTGTGCCACTACACAGTATGGCTTCCATTGACGAAGACGATAACGCTACAGGAGATGCTGGTAGTGCGGCGTGAACGCAGCCTCAACTACTTCCTTGGCGACATAACAGGTGTGCAGACAAATACACTATCAGTTGACATCATGATGTGACTTAGTGGCATCCGTAAGCCCCTTGACCTGCGGCGAAACATCGACCAATTGCGTGCGATCCTGCCACTCCCGTGCAACTGGTAACCTACTCCATACAGCTGTACTGTGCCGCATTACGGAAATGACAAATGGTCACGTGATCTTGTCGGCCGAAAGGATCGGTTCACCTTGACATTGCTATCATAGACACAACGCCCAATGTATTTCATGGCTTGTGAATCGCGCAGAAGCCGGATGCAGACAAATAACCTGGGTAATCTAATAAACACCTGGTGCCGTCCCCCATGGTGGGTCCCATTTAACACCTGAGGCTGTTACCATAAAGACGGGAGGATGGGGCTGTAACCTATGCAGCAGAGGCTGTAACTATGGAGACGGGAGGCTAGGTCTGTACACCTATACACCTGAGGTGGTTATCATGGAGACGGGAGACTGGGGCTGTCCATCTATACACATGAGGCTGTTACCATGGAAAAAGGGAGGCTGGGTCTGTACACCTATCCAGCAGAGGCTGTAACCATAGAGATGGGAGGCGGGGGCTGCCCACCTATACACATGAAGCTGTTATCATGGAGAAAGGGAGGCTGGGTCTGTACACCTATCCAGCAGAGGCTGTAACTATAGAGATGGGAGGCGGGGGCTGCCCACCTATACACATGAGGCTGTTATCGTGGAAAAAGGGAGGCTTGGGCTGAACACCTACACACTTCAGATATAAAAGACGAACCCACGTGATCATAACAGCAATATTTGTATTTATATCGGACACAGGTAACCGGCACTTTGGCCTAGAAGACTGTACCGTGCGTCAGTGGGAGTGTTACTCACGTTGTCCAGGCCTGAGACACCGGGTTACAGCGGAAACGGAGGTTGTTGATTTCCCTGAGGGGTCTCAACTCACACCCATAGCAACGGAGGCGGCGGGCAAAAAGACAAACCAACGCCACGGGGGCTTTAAATAGCGGGGCAGGGATGGGAACAGAGATGAGGGGCTGGGGGTCTTAGATCAAGGCTCCGACCACGCCCATCTGCACGGGCGGTAGGGACTGAGGGTGTTTGGGAAGGGGGGTCTGTGAAGAATAGACGGGTCTCGAGGCTGAGTGGGGGGGGGGGGACTGGGGTGGGGTGGGGCTGAGTGATATGGGGCTCAGCTGGGTGGGCTGGGGCTGAGTGGGGTGAAGCTGAGTGGGGTGGGGCTGAGTGGGGCTCAGCTGAGTGGGGTGGGGCTAAGTGGGGTGGGGCTAAGTGGGGTGAAGCTGAGTGGGGTGGGGCTAAGTGGGGTGAAGCTGAGTGGGGTGGGGCTAAGTGGGGTGGGGCTCCATAGGGTGGGGTTGAATGGGGTAGGACTGAGTGAAGTGGGGCTGAGAGGCGTGGGGCTCAGCTGGGTGGGGCTGAGTGGGGTGGGACTGGGGTGATGCTGAGTGGGGTGGGACTGAGTTGGGGTTAAATGGGGTGGGGCTGAGTGGGGTGAAGCTGAGGTGAGTCGGGCTCAGCTAAGTGGGCTGGGGCTAAGTGGCGTATGCCGGAGTAGGGTGGAGTTGAGTTTTCGCCGGGGTTAAGTGGGGTGGGGCTGGAGGAGGGCGGTGCGTGGCTGACGAGGGATGGGGGTGGGGCTGAAGGCGGAAACACCCCTTTGAGCGTCACCGCTCGGGCCAAGACAATCCATAAAACGATGGGTGACCTCGAGTCACACAGCTATGCGATCCGACGGATATAGTAAAACCACATCGCCAGATATCGTGGCTGACGACCGCGGTGCATGCTGGTCGGAACCAGTAGGGGACCTCCGCCATCACGCTCTTAATCCTACACATAATCTGCTTACTAGTTATTACCTGTGATTATCTGGCTATATTAGCTAATTGTGTGGTATCTTTAATCTCCCTGCAGTTATTTGTATCTGCAGGGAGATGAAGAAACGGTCTCATCCTCACAACGTACACCATGGGAAAAGCCTCTTCCGAATACGCCCTGAGAAATGGCTTCTCTAACTGTAGTGTCGGAAAGTCTATCCTTGAATAGTGTATGAAATTCCTCTTCGACTAAGGTCTGACAAAGGCTTTCCCCGAACACAAGAGAGATTCATAGCCAGCTTTATACCATCAAAACATCCTGTATTCCTTGTCATAGCCAGCATTATACAATCGAAACATGTTGTATTCCTTGTCATAGCTAGCATTATACAATCAAAACATGTTGTATTCCTTGTCATAGCCAGCATTATACCATCAAAACATCCTGTATTCCTTGTCATAGCCAGCATTATACCATCAAAACATCCTGTATTCCTTGTCATAGCCAGCATTATACCATCAAAACATGTTGTATTCCTTGCCATAACTAGCATTATACAATCAGAACATGTTGTATTCCTTGTCATAGCCAGCATTATACCATCAAAACATCCTGTATTCCTTGTCATAGCCAGCATTATACCATCAAAACATGTTGTATTCCTTGTCATAGCTAGCATTATACAATCAAAACATGTTGTATTCCTTGTCATAGCCAGCATTATACCATCAAAACATCCTGTATTCCATGTCATAGTCAGCATTATGCCATCAAAACATCCTGTATTCCATGTCATAGCCAGCATTATACCATCAAAACATCCTGTATTCCATGTCATAGCGAGCATTTTACCATCAAAACATCCTGTATTCCTTGTCATAGCCAGCATTATACAATCAAAACATGTTGTATTCCTTGTCATAGCCAGCATTATACCATCAAAAACATCCTGTATTCCATGTCATGGCCAGCATTATACCATCAAAACATCCTGTATTCCTTGTCATAGCTAGCATTATACAATCAAAACATGTTGTATTTCTTGTCATAGCCAGCATTATACCATCAAAACATCCTGTATTCCTTGTCATAGCCAGTATTATACCATCAAAACATGTTGTATTCCTTGTCATAGCTAGCATTATACAATCAAAACATGTTGTATTCCTTGTCATAGCCAGCATTATACCATCAAAACATCCTGTATTCCTTGTCATAGCCAGCATTATACCATCAAAACATCCTGTATTCCTTGTCATAGCTAGCATTATACCATCAAAACATGTTGTATTCCTTGTCATAGCCAGCATTATACCATCAAAACATCCTGTATTCCTTGTCATAGCTAGCATTATACAATCAAATCATGTTGTATTCCTTGTCATAGCCAGCATTATACCATCGAAACATGTTGTATTCCTTGTCATAGCCAGCATTATACCATCAAAACATCCTATATTTCTTTGTCATAGCCAGCATTATACCATCAAAACATGTTGTATTCCTTGTTATAGCCAGCATTATACCATCAAAACATCCTGTATTCCTTGTCATAGCTAGCATTAAACAATCAAATCATGTTGTATTCCTTGTCATAGCTAGCATTATACAATCAAATCATGTTGCATTCCATGTCATAGCCAGCATTATACTATCAAAACATCCTGTATTCCTTGTCATAGCCAGCATTATACCATCAAAACATCCTGTATTCCTTGTCATAGCCAGCATTATACCATCAAAACATGCCGTATTCCTTGTCATAGCCAGCATTATACCATCAAAACATCCTATATGCCTTGTCATAGCTAGCATTATAAAATCAAAACATGTTGTATTCCTTATCATAGCCAGCATTATACCATCAAAACATCCTATATTCCTTGTCATAGCCAGCATTATACCATCAAAACATTCTGTATTCCTTGTCATTGCCAGCATTATACCATCAAAACATCCTATATTCCTTGTCATAGCTAGCATTATACAATCAAAACATGTTGTATTCCTTGTCATAGCCAGCATTTTACCATCAAAACATCCTGTATTCCTTGTCATAGCTAGCATTATACCTTCAAAACATGTTGTATTCCTTGTCATAGCTAGCATTATACCCACAAAACATGTAAACTTGACATAATGACACCGCACATATTACCTCCCACGTAATAGCTATAGCGCTTTGCAACCAAAGCATACTGATTTCCTTATAATAAGTAGGATTGTACCACCCAAACATTAAACTACAATCCTTGCCACAGTAAATTACCACGAAAGCGGCTTTCTTATATTAACTATCATTTCACCGGCAAGGCCGAAATAATAATCCCCTGCGACCATGAAAGCGATTATCTAGGTCTTGCGTTAATATATTGATAGGCCTTGCTGGCCTCTGGCAATAACTGCACCCACACCATGAATTGGCCATGGATTGGTGGATGGATAGCCATTAACCCAGCCGACCCAACCCAATAGCGGTCTGGGGCTTCATTTCACTGCCACACGGGTGTTGGCACCCAGGTGTCATGTAGTCTGTGGCCAACCCCACATCACAATCAGAAGTAGCATCCAGATATTTACCTGTAGCCATGGGCATATCCGCCCCTGATGGGGCCTGGGGGGCTGTAACCCGCAGATGCCCGCCCGCTGTACCCCCGGGGCCGTGCGTGGCTGACCAGCGGGAATATATATATATATATATAGATATCTATTATATCTATATCTATCTGTCTATATCGGTATTGTATATGTGTGGCATTGACTGGTACGTTGCTGCGATCTACGAGGATGGAGGGGACCCCGGCTCGTTTTATACTCACACCGACACCGACGAGACGCGGTGGTTGCCATGGCAACGTCACCCAGTCAGGGAGAACGTGCTCCATCGTTCACTGAGGGTGGTGGGGAGAGGAGATGGGGCGGGGCCGGAAGGTTGGGGGGGGGGGGGGGGCAGGGGGGGGGGGGTAATTATGAAGAGTAGAGGCTAGAGAAGGGTCACTCCGGCGCCCCTGCAGGCGATCGTCACCACCTCCCGCCGCATACATGGCGAATAAGGTGTGGAGGGGACGGATGTGCCCTTCAGGGAGAAAAGAGGCGATGATCGCAACCAGTGAGTGACACCTTATACAGGGTCAGTCGGTGACACCCTATACAGGGCAAGAGGGGGTGGGGAGGTGGGGGGGAGGCTGCACGGAAATCACGTTTTCCGAACCCTGGGGATGCCTTGGCAATCTCGGCAGGTGGTGCTATTAATGTCATTGATGCTATATTAGCGTCCTTGAGTAGTGTAGTGGCGAGTTTACCTGCTTGGACTGGCGGATGGAAGGGTTGCGTGTCTCGGTTTGGATGTAATTTGGTTATAATTGGAAAAAATTCTATAAATATATGTATTCCCAACTTAGAGATAAATGCAAACGGGAGACACCTGTAGTAAGATAGATAGTAAGATTATTCAGGTCAATGCTGTACTGTATGGGGCAATATGATAACTGGGGCACCATGATAACGGGGGCAATGATAACTGGGGCACTATGATGACTGGGGCATTGCGAAAACTGGGGCACTATGATAACTGAGGCACTATAATAACTGGGGCATTATGATAACTGGGGATTTATGATAACTGGGGCACTATAACTGGAAAACTATGACAACTGGGGCACTATGATAACCGGTGCAGTGTGAGAACTATGATAACTGGGGCATTATGACACGGTGCAGTGTGAAAACTATGATAACTGGACATTATGACACGGTGCAGTGTGAGAACTATGATAACTGGGGCATTATGACACGGTGCAGTGTGAAAACTGATAACTGGGGCATTATGACAGACGGTGCAGTGTGAGAACTATGATAACTGGGCATTATGACACGGTGCAGTGTGAAAACTATGATAACTGGACATTATGACACGGTGCAGTGTGAAAACTATGATAACTGGACATTATGACACGGTGCAGTGTGAGAACTGATAACTGGGGCATTATGACAGACGGTGCAGTGTGCGAACTATGATAACTGGGCATTATGACACGGTGCAGTGTGAGAACTATGATAACTGGACATTATGACACGGTGCAGTGTGAGAACTATGATAACTGGGCATTATGACACGGTGCAGTGTGAGAACTATGATAACTGAGCATTATGACACGGTGCAGAGTGAGAACTGATAACTGGGGCATTATGACAGACGGTGCAGTGTGAGAACTATGATAACTGGGGCATTATGACACGGTGCAGTGTGAAAACTATGATAACTGGACATTATGACACGGTGCAGTGTGAGAACGGATAACTGGGGCATTATGACAGAGTGCATTGTGAGAACTATGATTACTGGGGCATTATGCCAGACGGTGCAGTGTGAGAACTATGATAACTGGGGCAATATGACAGACTGTGCAGTGTGAGAACTATGATAACTGGGGCATTATGGCAGCCGGTGAAGTGAGAACTATGATAACTGGGGCAATATGACAGACTGTGCAGTGTGAGAACTATGATAACTGGGGCAATATGACAGACTGTGCAGTGTGAGAACTATGATAAGTGGGGCATTATGACAGACGGTGTAGTGTGAGAACTATGACAGACGGTGCATTATGATAACTGGGGATTTATGATAACTGGGGCACTATAACTGGGAAACTACGACAACTGGGGCACTATGATAACCGGTGCAGTGTGAGAACTATGATAACTGCGGCCCTATGACAGACGGTGCAGTGTGAGAACTATGATAACTGGGGCATTATGACAGACTGTGCAGTGTGAGAACTATGATAACTGGGCATTATGACACGGTGCAGTGTGAGAACTATGATAACTGGGCACTATGACACGGCGCAGTGTGAGAACTATGATAACTGGGGCATTATGACAGACTGTGCAGTGTGAGAACTATGATAACTGGGGCATTATGACAGACGGTGCGACGGTGCAGTGTGAGAATATGATAACTGGGGCATTATGACAGACTGTGCAGTGTGAGAACTATGATAACTGGGGCATTATGACAGAGGGTGCAGTGTGAGAACTATGATAACTGGGGCATTATGACAGACTGTGCAGTGTGAGAACTATGATAACTGGGGCATTATGACAGACGGTGCACTTTGATAACTGGGGCACTATGACAGACGGTGCAGTGTGACCAATGTTAGTCCCCCAATCTACATTAAGTATCTGTTCCTTTTATTCTGTTCATTGTATTTTATTGCCTAGTCGGTTATGTGCATGTTATGGACTTGATCCATAAATGACTCCAATTCTCTGTTGGTCGTCCGCTGATTCACATCACTTTCTCGCTACACCAAATCATCTGCCAAGCCATAAAATAGTCCTTTCTTCCACTGCTTGTTCCATATAAGTGAGTAGTAGCGTGAGCGAACACAACGCTGGCGGCTAACGTAATGTAAATTTCATAAGGCGTGACCCCAAATGTATAATAACAGTTCTCTATGCCTATATTGAAGTCGCATATCGAGCTCTTTCCTGCCAAAACGAAGCCCAGGCGACACATATACCACAATTTGCAGAAAACTCGATTGTTTCATTCTATAAATTTGGAAACCTAATAAACGGAGCCGTTTCGGCCATGATATGGCAAACGTGTCTATCCCGGGACACCACAGAACTCGGGCGCGGCACTGCTACTTATAACAAAGCATCGCAAAGCACAGAAACTGATGACGTTTACCACTGAGTTGAAAACCTGTGGTAAATTGATATCACGGGCAAGGCTAAGAGATTTCATTTGGCAGTCTGGCATGGGTGGAACATAGACAAAACTAATGTTGATCTCTATACTTTGGGCGGGAAGGAGCTCAATATGCAACTTTAACGAAAGGAATAACAACTAACCATTTGAGTATCGTTCTTATATATAAAACTTTTATTCAACCAAATACGAAGGCTTGGTTTGGCTAGGTCTCCAGGCGCCGAGCCAGACTGTCCGTGTGTGCTGGGAGCCCGTGACGAGCGCTCAACCACAGCCCAGGAAACCTCCAACACACAGAACACACGCACAAACAGAGGCCGCAATCAAGTCGTTGAAGGTCAAAGCAAATGAGAATTGTTTCCGTTCGGGAAACATGACACAATCTTAAACCATCTCGATACAAATACACTAAACGCACAAGTCAGCGATGACCGTCGCACATACAAGTCTCGTTCAAAGACATCATTTGTTTGATACATTTGGTGGAGGTTAATCTCAAGTCACATCCCATATGTTCACAGGCTTTCACGTTCACTTGATGAATATTATTAGTAATGTGTCAGAATGAGCCTCTTTGGGTGATGACTACGCAGGGTCTACTGCCGGAAGTACTAGTGCGCATGTCTGATTCGGCTTGACGCTGAAACAAAACTTCACCAAATCCAACATGGCGGACATCCGGGGCCCGACCACGTGGTCCGTCAGGCTATAGTACCGGAAATGCGTCAAAAAATGCCCTAAGCTGAGGGACCTCTGGTGACCTATATAAGTTGACAGTTGTCAGCACCGGAAGTGGCTCTGCGTTAACGGGTTGAGCGTAACGACGCGGGTATCGCACGAGTAACAAGTTGCCATTGAAGGGTATCACACAAGTAACAAGTCGCCATCGAAAGGGTATCACACAAGTAACCAGCGGTCTATCCAGACCACACCAGGGTCCCGCCATAGCGGAGAGCTCCTCAGAATTATACACGGGGGTCTGACCTTGGGAACTTCATTCATTCCACCCACACACTATAGCCATGTTCACCGGGATCGGATGACGGCCGGAGACTGGCTTACATCTATATGTTGACACCATTTATATCGCAAACAACGGGAACCTAGTTCACAGTTTACATAGTAGTATATTGTGCATGTTCGACCCGTACACACAGCCCCGATCCCTACCGACGTCTCGCATTCAATTTCCTTCCATTGAAATCTAATGCTTTGTCGATAGTCGTTTCATGAGTTTTGCTGCCAGTTTTACATGATAATTAATGTTTGAAGTGAGGGTAAAGCGGTCCGGTGGTTTCACAGGTTTCACACATGTTGGGTTGATTCACACCATGGGCCGCCAAGTCGTGCACACGAGGGTGGGCGGGCTAGCGCTTTATGCCACCTTTCGGCACACAAGCGCTAATATGCCGGGTCAACCGCCTGTGTCAACAACACAACACTCTTAGCACGATAACGAGTGTGTGTTAGATGATTGTATATTCAGGACGCTTTAACCACTTCCAGTCATATCGCGCCAATGGGAGAAGGAAGGGAGTGGAGCCATGTCCCAGAGGGTACCCCCCTACTCTTTGCGAAGAAGGGCATGGGAAATTATCCTGCGACCAGACAGACATGGCCACAGCGGGGCGCGAACCACCGATCCACGTACGTGTCGTTAGGCTCTCAGGTGGCCAGAGCACGCTAGGCGAGCGCTCTAGCCCACTGAGCTGCCGACCGGGCTGGCCCCGCGTAGACTTAGAGTATCGAATAGCGAGACACAGTAATAGGTCAGAGAAAGGGGGGCGAGTTGCCAGGGCAAAGGGTTTGGGTGACACAGGTCGCAGATACAGGGACCGGGCGCGAACACATGACCTGTTGGTCTGCAGCGCCGCCGGGGCGCGAACTCATGACCTGTTCGTCTGCAGCGCCGCCGGGGCGCAAACCCATGACCTGTTGGTCTGCAGCGCCGCCGGGGCGCAAACCCACGACCTGTTGGTCTGCAGCGCCGCCGGGGCGCGAACCCATGACCTGTTGGTCTGCAGCGCCGCCGGGGCGCAAACCCATGACCTGTTGGTCTGCAGCGCCGCCGGGGCGCAAACCCACGACCTGTTGGTCTGCAGTGCCGCCCAGTTACCTCTGGGGTAACGGAGGGAATGATATAAGAAACACTTCACACTATAATCTTAGTTTTAACGACTTCAAAGGTTAAACTGGTCGAACACCATCGCATGTAATTATTAACACGTTGTTACTGTAAACACGGTGTTATTGTAAACACGGTGTTATTGTAAACACGCGGTCACAGTGAAGGCGTTGCTAAGTAAACACGTTGTTACCGCGAACAAATTGTTAATGTGAACATGCTTTCAAGGTAACACGTTGTTTTCCAAGAAGTGAAGAAATAATTCTTGAAGAAATAAAAACAATGACCATACTGACTTCGTGAAATGACATGATGCTAGCAATGCACACATGCCACATGTCCCATGGCCGATATATATCTATAGCAGCCGGTACAATACCCTATCGCCGGTTACAGTGCTTACACTGTACACGGCAACTGACTGGCCGTGTCGCCTTAGCTTTCCCATTGACTGGCTATTGATCAGCTAACCGCTTCTCATCTATTCTCACAGATTCCCTTCTTTAAAATAAGTTAAGAGACACAAAAGCTGCCGTACAAGACAATGAACGCTGACTTAGGGACAGCGATTCCCACACAATGCCCCGAAACAATACTGCCGTCATGGCAACGGTCAGTACACGGGTGCCAGTTATTTTTTGTATCTTTTGTCTTTTTTTTGTTAATTTTTTTTCCACTAAACATTTTCTTTTCACCGGTGTAAAGTCTTATTTACAAGCAGCAGGTAAACCGGAGACAGCAACATGAGATTCCTCAACACAATGATAAGATACTTCACCGAAAAGACACGCGATTCGCGTGTACGATTCGAGGTACAACTTAATATACTCAGCGTACGTTCGGCGCACAGCGCGTACACCGTGTACACTGGGCGCACAGCGTGTAAACTTAGCGTACATTGGGCGCACAACGTGTACGTGTTGGGCGTACATTCGGCGCACAGCGTGTACAGCGTGTACACTGGGCGTACATTAACTAACCCCACAAGGGTGACTGACTCATCGTAGTCTGTGTACACACCAGACACACAGACAGACGAGGGTCTCGATGACGTCACGTCATACTGGGTGGGGGGGGGGGGGGTGAGGTCATGGGTTACGTCACACACCACACTAGCGAGGGTGGGGGTGGGATGATATACATTCACCCCACAGGTCAATGACTTCGATTGACTTCAGCGAATTGTGGGAAGGCAGGGGGTGGGGGCGGTATACAGGAGTCATTGGTTTGTGGGAAGGCAGGGGGTGGGGGCGTTATACAGGAGTCATTGGTTTGTGGGAAGGCAGGGGGTGGGGGCGGTATACAGGAGTCATTGGTTTGTGGGAAGGCAGGGGGTGGGGGCGGTATACAGGAGTCATTGGTTTGTGGGAAGGCAGGGGGTGGGGGCGTTATACAGGAGTCATTGGTTTGTGGGAAGGCAGGGGGTGGGGGCGTTATACAGGAGTCATCGGTTTGTGGGAAGGCAGGGGGTGGGGGCGTTATACAGGAGTCATTGGTTTGTGGGAAGGCAGGGGGTGGGGGCGTTACACAGGAGTCATTGGTTTGTGGGAAGGCAGGGGGTGGGGGCGTTATACAGGAGTCATTGGTTTGTGGGAAGGCAGGGGGTGGGGGCGTTACACAGGAGTCATTGGTTTGTGGGAAGGCAGGGGGTGGGGGCGTTATACAGGAGTCATTGGTTTGTGGGAAGGCAGGGGGTGGGGGCGTTACACAGGAGTCATTGGTTTGTGGGAAGGCAGGGGGTGGGGGCGTTATACAGGAGTCATTGGTTTGTGGGAAGGCAGGGGGTGGGGGCGTTATACAGGAGTCATTGGTTTGTGGGAAGGCAGGGGGTGGGGGCGTTATACAGGAGTCATTGGTTTGTGGGAAGGCAGGGGGTGGGGGCGTTATACAGGAGTCATTGGTTTGTGGGAAGGCAGGGGATGGGGGCGTTATACAGGAGTCATTGGTTTGTGGGAAGGCAGGGGATGGGGGCGTTATACAGGAGTCATTGGTTTGTGGGAAGGCAGGGGGTGGGGGCGTTATACAGGAGTCATTGGTTTGTGGGAAGGCAGGGGATGGGGGCGGTATACAGGAGTCATTGGTTTGTGGGAAGGCAGGGGGTGGGGGCGGTATACAGGAGTCATTGGTTTGTGGGAAGGCAGGGGGTGGGGGCGTTATACAGGAGTCATTGGTTTGTGGGAAGGCAGGGGGTGGGGGCGTTATACAGGAGTCATCGGTTTGTGGGAAGGCAGGGGGTGGGGGCGTTATACAGGAGTCATTGGTTTGTGGGAAGGCAGGGGGTGGGGGCGGTATACAGGAGTCATTGGTTTGTGGGAAGGCAGGGGGTGGGGGCGTTATACAGGAGTCATTGGTTTGTGGGAAGGCAGGGGGTGGGGGCGGTATACAGGAGTCATTGGTTTGTGGGAAGGCAGGGGGTGGGGGCGGTATACAGGAGTCATTGGTTTGTGGGAAGGCAGGGGGTGGGGGCGTTATACAGGAGTCATTGGTTTGTGGGAAGGCAGGGGGTGGGGGCGTTATACAGGAGTCATTGGTTTGTGGGAAGGCAGGGGATGGGGGCGTTATACAGGAGTCATTGGTTTGTGGGAAGGCAGGGGGTGGGGGCGGTATACAGGAGTCATTGGTTTGTGGGAAGGCAGGGGGTGGGGGCGTTATACAGGAGTCATTGGTTTGTGGGAAGGCAGGGGGTGGGGGCGGTATACAGGAGTCATTGGTTTGTGGGAAGGCAGGGGGTGGGGGCGGTATACAGGAGTCATTGGTTTGTGGGAAGGCAGGGGGTGGGGGCGTTATACAGGAGTCATTGGTTTGTGGGAAGGCAGGGGGTGGGGGCGTTATACAGGAGTCATCGGTTTGTGGGAAGGCAGGGGGTGGGGGCGTTATACAGGAGTCATTGGTTTGTGGGAAGGCAGGGGGTGGGGGCGTTACACAGGAGTCATTGGTTTGTGGGAAGGCAGGGGGTGGGGGCGTTATACAGGAGTCATTGGTTTGTGGGAAGGCAGGGGGTGGGGGCGTTACACAGGAGTCATTGGTTTGTGGGAAGGCAGGGGGTGGGGGCGTTATACAGGAGTCATTGGTTTGTGGGAAGGCAGGGGGTGGGGGCGTTACACAGGAGTCATTGGTTTGTGGGAAGGCAGGGGGTGGGGGCGTTATACAGGAGTCATTGGTTTGTGGGAAGGCAGGGGGTGGGGGCGTTATACAGGAGTCATTGGTTTGTGGGAAGGCAGGGGGTGGGGGCGTTATACAGGAGTCATTGGTTTGTGGGAAGGCAGGGGGTGGGGGCGTTATACAGGAGTCATTGGTTTGTGGGAAGGCAGGGGATGGGGGCGTTATACAGGAGTCATTGGTTTGTGGGAAGGCAGGGGATGGGGGCGTTATACAGGAGTCATTGGTTTGTGGGAAGGCAGGGGGTGGGGGCGTTATACAGGAGTCATTGGTTTGTGGGAAGGCAGGGGATGGGGGCGGTATACAGGAGTCATTGGTTTGTGGGAAGGCAGGGGGTGGGGGCGGTATACAGGAGTCATTGGTTTGTGGGAAGGCAGGGGGTGGGGGCGTTATACAGGAGTCATTGGTTTGTGGGAAGGCAGGGGGTGGGGGCGTTATACAGGAGTCATCGGTTTGTGGGAAGGCAGGGGGTGGGGGCGTTATACAGGAGTCATTGGTTTGTGGGAAGGCAGGGGGTGGGGGCGTTACACAGGAGTCATTGGTTTGTGGGAAGGCAGGGGGTGGGGGCGTTATACAGGAGTCATTGGTTTGTGGGAAGGCAGGGGGTGGGGGCGTTACACAGGAGTCATTGGTTTGTGGGAAGGCAGGGGGTGGGGGCGTTATACAGGAGTCATTGGTTTGTGGGAAGGCAGGGGGTGGGGGCGTTACACAGGAGTCATTGGTTTGTGGGAAGGCAGGGGGTGGGGGCGTTATACAGGAGTCATTGGTTTGTGGGAAGGCAGGGGGTGGGGGCGTTATACAGGAGTCATTGGTTTGTGGGAAGGCAGGGGGTGGGGGCGTTATACAGGAGTCATTGGTTTGTGGGAAGGCAGGGGGTGGGGGCGTTATACAGGAGTCATTGGTTTGTGGGAAGGCAGGGGATGGGGGCGTTATACAGGAGTCATTGGTTTGTGGGAAGGCAGGGGATGGGGGCGTTATACAGGAGTCATTGGTTTGTGGGAAGGCAGGGGGTGGGGGCGTTATACAGGAGTCATTGGTTTGTGGGAAGGCAGGGGGTGGGGGCGTTATACAGGAGTCATTGGTTTGTGGGAAGGCAGGGGGTGGGGGCGTTATACAGGAGTCATTGGTTTGTGGGAAGGCAGGGGGTGGGGGCGTTATACAGGAGTCATTGGTTTGTGGGAAGGCAGGGGGTGGGGGCGTTATACAGGAGTCATTGGTTTGTGGGAAGGCAGGGGGTGGGGGCGTTATACAGGAGTCATTGGTTTGTGGGAAGGCAGGGGGTGGGGGCGTTATACAGGAGTCATTGGTTTGTGGGAAGGCAGGGGGTGGGGGCGGAGTCATTGGTTTGTGGGAAGGCAGGGGGTGGGGGCGTTATACAGGAGTCATTGGTTTGTGGGAAGGCAGGGGGTGGGGGCGTTATACAGGAGTCATTGGTTTGTGGGAAGGCAGGGGGTGGGGGAGTTATACAGGAGTCATTGGTTTGTGGGAAGGCAGGGGGTGGGGGCGGTATACAGGAGTCATTGGTTTGTGGGAAGGCAGGGGGTGGGGGCGTTATACAGGAGTCATTGGTTTGTGGGAAGGCAGGGGGTGGGGGCGTTATACAGGAGTCATTGGTTTGTGGGAAGGCAGGGGGTGGGGGCGTTATACAGGAGTCATTGGTTTGTGGGAAGGCAGGGGTGGGGGCGTTATACAGGAGTCATTGGTTTGTGGGAAGGCAGGGGGTGGGGGCGTTATACAGGAGTCATTGGTTTGTGGGAAGGCAGGGGGTGGGGGCGTTATACAGGAGTCATCGGTTTGTGGGAAGGCAGGGGGTGGGGGCGTTATACAGGAGTCATTGGTTTGTGGGAAGGCAGGGGATGGGGGCGTTATACAGGAGTCATTGGTTTGTGGGAAGGCAGGGGGTGGGGGCGTTATACAGGAGTCATTGGTTTGTGGGAAGGCAGGGGGTGGGGGCGTTATACAGGAGTCATTGGTTTGTGGGAAGGCAGGGGGTGGGGGCGTTATACAGGAGTCATTGGTTTGTGGGAAGGCAGGGGGTGGGGGCGTTATACAGGAGTCATTGGTTTGTGGGAAGGCAGGGGGTGGGGGCGTTATACAGGAGTCATTGGTTTGTGGGAAGGCAGGGGGTGGGGGCGTTATACAGGAGTCATTGGTTTGTGGGAAGGCAGGGGGTGGGGGCGTTATACAGGAGTCATCGGTTTGTGGGAAGGCAGGGGGTGGGGGCGTTATACAGGAGTCATTGGTTTGTGGGAAGGCAGGGGTGGGGCGTTATACAGGAGTCATTGGTTTGTGGGAAGGCAGGGGGGGGGGCGTTATACAGGAGTCATCGGTTTGTGGGAAGGCAGGGGGTGGGGGCGTTATACAGGAGTCATTGGTTTACAGTCGATACCTTATTACATTTTGCTACGATACTAATCACCACTTATACTGATCACGTGAGCGCCATTTGATTGGCGATAACATCCATGTAACTGTGGTGATACAACCAGGTCACCATGGCAACCATACCTTATTGTATTTTGCTATGGCGATACATAATCGCGCGACCATAGCGACACACCTTGTGTTACCATGGCAACACACCTTGTGTTACCATGGCGACACATCCTTGTTACCATGGCAACACTTCCTTGTGTAACCATGGCGACAATACAAACGCACGACACAGTCAGGCTATAGAGATCACTTACAGATTAATACTTTACCATTTCAACAATCATCAAATTTGAGACATGACGTCATGGATTATCATTGATATGACGTCATCAGTTGTCACGTGACATTATTTATAACAGCACAATATCAAGAGGAAGGTTCGGTTTGACTTAAATAATAATAATAAAGTACTCCAGTGACGTGAGGTGAGCATTTCAAATGGTTATGCATCGCTTTAAATTATGAGTATTAAAGTCGGGTATCTCTTGTCAACAAGAATTGATCGCGAGGTCCATGTAAACTAGCCAACCAAAAAACATGGATTAACCCTACCGAATGCTATTGTCTTCCATTTAACCCGATGAGTATCTATTCAACATATTGCGAGACCGAAAAAGCGATGACCATCAGCTTAGAGCAAGGACAAAGAGCGAAGATAAGGCACATATAAGCGTTGGAATAGCAGCTCAAACCCTTTAGATAAAGACAAAACTCTTTAGATCGCGAAAAAAAGCACACTTAAGTAAATCAAACATGGTCGCATCGCAGGGAACTTTGACAGCAGTGTGACTGACCTCAGCCTGACGGGAGGAAGGTAGCGGAGAGATGAGCCAATGGAGGGAGGGGAGTGACTGGGGGGGGGGGGGGGTGATGAGGTAGGGAGCGGGTACGCCCGGGTAGCTGGGCGGGCGCATGGGGTGGCGGGGGGGGGGGGGGACACGCCATGAGTGGGACCAGGATCCGCCCGCCGACGTGACCGGGACGACGTGACGTGACGTGACGTGACGTGATGCAGGGCCCAGGTACAGTAAAATCTCCTGACACAGAGAGGGGGGTGAGGGGGCCCAGGGAGGGGTGTATTAGCAGGCGCAGCGGACACCCCCTCCCCGGCCCCGGACTCCCCCCCCCCCCCACCGCCGCTCTCTGTCAGTCCATGTTTACTGTGCCTGTGCCGTGGGCGGGGGTGCCGTCCCTTCAGTCGAGGGTCAGCATGAGGCCGGCCATCATGGCGGCCCTTCAGTCGAGGGTCAGCATGAGGCCGGCCATCATGGCGTCCCTTCAGTCGAGGGTCAGCAATGAGGCCGGCCATCATGGCGGCCCTTCAGTCGAGGGTCAGCATGAGGCCGGCCATCATGGCGGCCCTTCAGTCGAGGGTCAGCATGAGGCCGGCCATCATGGCGTCCCTTCAGTCGAGGGTCAGCATGAGGCCGGCCATCATGGCGGCCCTTCAGTCGAGGGTCAGCATGAGGCCGGCCATCATGGCGTCCCTTCAGTCGAGGGTCAGCATGAGGCCGGCCATCATGGCGTCCCTTCAGTCGAGGGTCAGCATGAGGCCGGCCATCATGGCGGCCCTTCAGTCGAGGGTCAGCATGAGGCCGGCCATCATGGCGGCCCTTCAGTCGAGGGTCAGCATGAGGCCGGCCATCATGGCGTCCCTTCAGTCGAGGGTCAGCATGAGGCCGGCCATCATGGCGGCCCTTCAGTCGAGGGTCAGCATGAGGCCGGCCATCATGGCGTCCCTTCAGTCGAGGGTCAGCATGAGGCCGGCCATCATGGCGTCCCTTCAGTCGAGGGTCAGCATGAGGCCGGCCATCATGGCGGCCCTTCAGTCGAGGGTCAGCATGAGGCCGGCCATCATGGCGGCCCTTCAGTCGAGGGTCAGCATGAGGCCGGCCATCATGGCGTCCCTTCAGTCGAGGGTCAGCATGAGGCCGGCCATCATGGCGGCCCTTCAGTCGAGGGTCAGCATGAGGCCGGCCATCATGGCGTCCCTTCAGTCGAGGGTCAGCATGAGGCCGGCCATCATGGCGGCGCTGATGCCGCCGGTGATGGGCAGCGTGACGAGCCAGGCCAGCACGATGTTCCTGAAGAGAGACCAGTCGACGTTCTCCCGAGACCGCGAGCGGCCCACGAAGACGACGGACCCCACCTTGCAGTGGGTGGTGCTGATGGGAATGCCGATGTTGGAGGCCACGAGCACCGTCAGCGCTGAGCCGATCTCGATACAGAACCCGCTGCAAGGTCAAAACAAGGTCAACGTCAGACGCCAGATGATATATTTTTTTACGCTGTATAGCATATAACAGGTTGAGCGGGTCATAAATTAACATACTGTAATTGGAGATTTGATAAGTACATGATTAGCTTGTGAAGACTACTTAAATAGTTCGTTAATTATCTATTTTGTGATAAATAAGGATATATGGCAACAAAGCGTATTGGACAGTATTGGATATGTACTGAAGTTTGCCTTCCACAGTTCCATCCATCCACCCACCCTCTTACAGACTGACCCACTGACCCACTCATACACCCAGACCTCCTCACAGACCCACCCATGGACTCACTTATCCACCCTCACTCTCACAGACTCACCTAGACCAACCCCCACCCCCGCCCCCCCCCCCCCCCCCCACCAACCCCTCTCACCCACCTGGACGGGGTGATCTTGGAGAGGTCGTCGCCCATGGTTTTGATGACGCGCCGGCCCAGGATGCAGAGACCCAGCGAGATCCCGACGCCGCCAAACAGCAGGATCCAGACGGGCGTCATCAGCTTGTCCTCCACGAGCCCGTAGCGCGCCGTGAGCCAGACGCTCACCAGGGGGCCGATGGCATTGCTGCAAGACAACCAAGGTCATCAGACACATGTTTTCTCCCTTCCCAAGCCCGCAATCTTCCTTAATAAATCTCCCATGGACTCGTTCCTTAATAAATCTCCATGGACTCGTTCCTTAATAAATCTCCATGGACTCGTTCCTTAATAAATCTCCATGGACTCGTTCCTTAATAAATCTCCATGGACTCGTTACTTAATAAATCTCCATGGACTCGTTCCTTAATAAATCTCCATGGACTCGTTCCTTAATAAATCTCCATGGACTCGTTCTTTAATAAATCTCCATGGACTCGTTCCTTAATAAATCTCCATTGACTCGTTCATCTTTGAAATATTATGTAATTATGGGGCCTATGTTGATACATAGCTCCAACAGAAGTTTGCCATTTAAATACACCAGTACGTGTTATAACAGTGTTACACTTCTACATGTACAATCAGACATCCCAGGTTGAAACCAGAAACAAATTTTTTTCTAATCAGAAAGGAAGCGCAAAGCATCATTAGGATTAGTCACCATGGTTACTGTGTCACCAAGGTTACAGTATCACCAGTGTGATGCCCTTGATATCAGGGTAGCTGTCAAACCATGGTTATCTTCACCAGGTTTATTATGTTACCATGGTTACTGTTTCCAGGGTTAGTGTTACCATAGTTACCGTTGCCAGGGTTATTGTCTTACCATGGTTATTGTTTCCAGAGCTAGTGTTACCATGGTTACTGTCACCAGGATTACTGACCTGACGTCGTTGCCACCGTGTGCGAACGCCCCGAAGATCGCGGTCAGGATCTGCAGGACGGAGAAGAGGCGCGCCGTCTCGGGCTTGTCCTGGATCACCGACCGCCCGGACTCCTCCTTCTGGATCACAGGGAGGGAGGGCGTCGTCATAGCAACAACTTGGCAATAATACAAAGCCATGATTGGGAGCCGAGGGTGGGGGCGGGGGGTATCACGTGGCGATGTGTCTAACGTCATCGTCGGGGGTCAGGGCGGCTATTGTCAAGGTCAAATACGGATCGATTGGTGTTTTACGCTAACTGTGCACACATGGGCGACACTAGGCTGGGCGAACTAATATTAAAGTCATACAAGCACGTGTTTTCCATGATCATATAGTAGATAGCCTTTAAATGTAGGCATCACATATAGGCGTTATACTTTTAACACAGACGGGCGAGGGTTGTAGAGAAGACAATACAAGAGAGAGACCCCTTCGCATATTTCTCAGCTGCTACATAACACTTCAGTGTGTCCAATCAGGATCAGGACTCGATGAAATAAAGCTAAGTATGTTCTAGGCCGCTTTTGTGCACACAAGGGCTAAACTGGGCCAAGGAACTGGGCCAAGGAACTTCCGAATGAAACCTGCTCCGGATTAGGAGCCCCGGGCCGGGATTCGAACCCAGCACCCAGATTGATCTGCGGTCTAGTGCGCTAACCACTACACCAGAGAGGCCTCCTGGACCTATTGATCTGCGGTTAAGTGCGCTAACCACTACACCAGAGAGGCCTCCTGGACCTATTGGTTTGCGGTCTAGTGCGCTAACCACTACACCAGAGAGGCCTCCTGGACCTATTGATCCGCGGTCTAGTGCGCTAACCACTACACCAGAGAGGCCTCCTGGACCTATTGATCTGCGGTCTAGTGCGCTAACACTACACCAGGGAGGACCCAGAACCTATTGATCTGCGGTCTAGTGCGCTAACAACTAGACCAGAGAGGCCTCCTGGACCTATTGATCTGCGGTCTAGTGCGCTAACCACTACACCAGGGAGGCCCCCAGGACCTATTGATCTGCGGTCTAGTGCTCTAACCACTACACCAGAGAGGCCTCCTGGACCTATTGATCTGCGGTCTAGTCCGCTAACCACTACACCAGGGAGGCCTCCCGGAGTGGCTGAGGGCTCCGTTGTCATGGTTACCTCTTCTTCCAGGGATTTGTCGGCTGCTTTCTCTGGGCTCTCAGGCAGGATTCTGACGTCACTTCCTGTCCCGTTAGAGGCTGACTCCGCGTTCGTGCCGTTGGCGGCTAAGGCTGGAGGGGACAGAAGCAGACACGCTGTGTCACCGACTATCCACATTATAGTGTTCAAGTCAAACCTGTGATCGACCACTGACAAATATTCTACATAAAACAGGGCTACTTTGGCCCAAAAATTTCGGGGAAAGGGACTGAAAAAGAAGTATGCATGGACACTTCTGGACAACGAAAAAAATTGATTGAAAAGGTAGAGAGAACGCGAAAAATGTAGTGCCAAAGTAGGAAAGTAGGTCTGTTTAAGTAGCCAGTGTGCAGAATGTTATTCAAGAATTCAAGATATACAGAAGTACAAATGGAGGATAAAGTGGTTGTTTGCTTTCCCGTAGGACGCTTTAAACCTGTGTAGGTCACATCGAGAGTCGCCAAGAGGAAGGGTCAAGGTAGGGGAGGAGCCACGACCCCGGGGGTAACCCACTACTCTTTGCAAAGTAAGACATGGGATCTTTAACCAGCACAAACAGTAGACATTTGCAGAGGTGGGATTCGAACCCCGCACCGGCCGCTTGGGTTGGCCTAACGGAGCACACCCGACAATAGCTGAGCATGCTACATACTCGACCTTACCCTTGTATGCCCTGTTCTGTGTGTGTGTGGGTGGGTGGGGGGGGGGGGGGGCAGTCACAAAATCTTACCCTTGTTGGCTGTGTTCAGTTCCTCCTCTGTGGGTGGGTTGCCTTTCACCGGTGTCACAGTTCCCAGTTTGTACTCGTTGTCCATCAGGGACGCCCCCTCGTAGCTGTTCATTGTCTGCAGACCACGTGACAACACATTCATTAAAACGAAAAACATCCTCAATTCGCGAAACATCAAGAGCGCAATTGAAGAAGAGGCGAGGGGAGGGGGGCGGGGGTGGTTGTAGCAATGAGCGTTTCTACTAGCCTCGGGAGAATCACTGCTTTAGCCGGGTAAGTATAGCAGCTGACTCGAGATCGGGTTATCCGGAGTTCGAATCAGGCCGGGGACGAAACCGCCCTCGCCGTTACATACATGATAAATTCTCCGTCAATAGCTAGATGCGAATTTTAAAGTCCGGTATTGCAAATATTTGAGATTTAACAAGGAAATCAGAACGAAAACGAAGGTCAGTCTGCCTTGTTACTCTCCAGGTAAACGATAATTTATGGTCGTAACTCCGCGAGGTGTGTATTATGTGAGCTACACAGACACAATAGGTCGCCCAAAATAGGACCGGACCGCCACTGGTCAAGGTCGTACAGCTAGCGGGTGGGCGTAGAACCAGGTCAGAAAGCGTTGAGCGTACCGCAGGACAAGACTCCGTACACAAGAGATCAAACCCACCTTCAAACAGGATTTTTTTTCAGTCCCGCCACGTGGCTCCTTCAGTGATGCTGACGTCACTTCCGGCGGTTTGAGGAAGTTGTTGGCGGCGTGTTCCTTCTCGTTGCAGACCTCCCCCACCTCAACCATGGCGGTGGCGGGCACCTTGTCCACAGAGTTACGGCGCGAGGTGTCTAGCGAGCCGCCGGCTGCAGGGGGAGAGAGCACACAGGTGTGTATTCACAGCTAGTAAACACTTACTAGAGGATACAGGTGTGTATTCACAGCTATTAAACACTTACTAGAGGATACAGGTGTGTATTCACAGCTGGTAAACACTTGCTAGAGGATACAGGTGTGTATTAGAGCTGGTAAACACTTACTAGAGGATAAAGGTGTGTATTCACAGCTGGTAAACATTTACTAGAGGATACAGGTGTGTATTCACAGCTGGTAAACACTTAGCAGATGATGCAAGTGTGTATTAGAGCTGGTAAACACTTACTAGGATACAGGTGTGTATTCACAGCTGGTAAACACTTACTAGAGGATACAGGTGTGTACTGGAGCTGGTAAAAACTTACTAGGATACAAGTGTGTATTCACAGTTGGTCAACACTTACTAGAGGACACAGGTGTGTATTCACAGCTGGTAAACACTTAGCAGATGATGCAAGTGTGTATTAGAGCTGGTAAACACTTACTAGGATACAGGTGTGTATTCACAGCTGGTAAACACTTACTAGAGGATACAGGTGTGTACTGGAGCTGGTAAAAACTTACTAGGATACAAGTGTGTATTCACAGTTGGTCAACACTTACTAGAGGACACAGGTGTGTATTCGACGCTGGTAAACACTCACTAGAGGATACAGGTGTGTATTAGAGCTGGTAAACACATACTACAGGATACAGGTGTGTATGCACAGCTGGTAAACACTTACTAGAGGATACAGGTGTGTATTCACAGGTGGTGAACACTTACTAGAGGACACAGGTGTGAATTCGACGCTGGTAAACACTCACTAGAGGATACAGGTGTGTATTAGAGCTGGTAAACACATACTACAGGACACAGGTGTGTATTAGAGCTGGTAAACACTTACCAAAGTATACAGGTGTGTAAGGTGTGTATTCACAGCTGGTAAAAACTTAGTAGATGATGCAAGTGTGTATTAGAGCTGGTAAACACTTACTAGAGGATAAAGGTGTGTATTCACAGCTGGTAAACACTTACTAGAGGATATAGGTGTGGATTAGAGCTGGTAAACACTTACTAGAGGATACAGGTGTGTATTCACAGCTGGTAAACTTACTAGAGGATACAGGTGTGTATTCACAGCTGGTAAACACTTGCTAGAGGATACAGGTGTGTATTAGAGCTGGTAAACACTTACTAGAGGATAAAGGTGTGTATTCACAGCTAGTAAACACTTACTAGAGGATACAGGTGTGTATTCACAGCTGGTAAAAACTTAGTAGAGGATACAGGTGTGTACTGGAGCTGGTAAAAACTTACTAGGATACAAGTGTGTATTCACAGTTGGTCAACACTTACTAGAGGATACAGGTGTGTATTCACAGCTGGTAAACACTTACTAGAGGATACAGGTGTGTATTCACAGCTGGTAAACACTTACTAGAGGATACAGGTGTGTATTCACAGCTAGTAAACACTTACTAGAGGATACAGGTGTGTATTCACAGCTGGTAAACACTTACTAGAGGACACAGGCGTGTATTCGACGCTGGTAAACACTCACTAGAGGATACAGGTGTATATTAGAGCTGGTAAACACATACTACAGGATACAGGTGTGTATGCACAGCTGGTAAACACTTACTAGAGGATACAGGTGTGTATTCACAGGTGGTGAACACTTACTAGAGGATACAGGTGTGTACTGGAGCTGGTAAAAACTTACTAGGATACAAGTGTGTATTCACAGTTGGTCAACACTTACTAGAGGACACAGGTGTGTATTAGAGCTGGTAAACACTTACCAAAGTATACAGGTGTGTATTCACAGCTGGTAAAAACTTAGTAGATGATGCAAGTGTGTATTAGAGCTGGTAAACACTTACTAGGATACAGGTGTGTATTCACAGCTGGTAAACACTTACTACAGGATACAGGTGTGTACTGGAGCTGGTAAAAACTTACTAGGATACAAGTGTGTATTCACAGTTGGTCAACACTTACTAGAGGATACAGGTGTGTATTCACAGCTGGTAAACACTTACTAGAGGATACAGGTGTGTATTCACAGCTGGTAAACACTTACTAGAGGATACAGGTGTGTATTCACAGCTGGTAAACACTTACTAGAGGATACAGGTGTGTATTCACAGCTGGTAAACACTTACTAGAGGATACAGGTGTGTATTCACAGCTGGTGAACACTTACTAGAGGATACAGGTGTGTATTCACAGCTGGTAAACACTCACTAGAGGATACAGGTGTGTATTAGAGCTGGTAAACACTTACCAAAGTATAAAGGTGTGTATTCACAGTTGGTAAAAACTTAGTAGAGGATACAAGTGTGTATTAGAGCTGGTAAACACTTACTAGGATACAGGTGTGTATTCACAGCTGGTAAACACTTACTAGAGGATACAGGTGTGTATTAGAGCTGGTAAAAACTTACTAGGATACAAGTGTGTATTCACAGTTGTAAACACTTACTAGAGGATACAGGTGTGTATTCACAGCTGGTAAACACTTACTAGAGGATACAGGTGTGTATTCACAGCTGGTAAACACTTAGCAGAGGATACACGTGTGTATTCACAGAGCTGCTACAATTAGCAATGAGTCATTACACTTAGTAAATACACCGCAAATTCGGAACCCCTATTTAGGCAATTAAGATCTCTTAACTCCCCGACATTCACAGAATGACACTGAAGAAAGATACTCTACCTAAATATTTATACTTTAGTATACCGCTTCCCCAACGAAGAGAAATTTCATGCCTTTACGAACAGTCCAACATTCATTCGCGCTTCAACGTATCCGTCACAGTATTGTTTATTTGGTTAATAATGCCTTCAACCACTTGTATCACATAGTATTCTTGGCTTCTCCAACTACATATACATATGTATGCACCGTGGTTAATTGTTACACTTGTCTTAACTGAGGAATATATGAAACATTGACATACCTGTTAGCACTTGTTTAGCGTAAGAATGTGGGTGGGGGTGTAAACAGAAAAGAGAGAGAGAACAAAGATAGTTGTGTTATATTTGTTTTATGTATTTATTTTTTAGTGGGAGTGTGTGTGTAAATTAAACTGTGAACTGTTTATTCCAAGCGTATGATCCGCCTCTCGCCATTACGTCATACTCATTTCTGACCCTCAGGTGGTCCAGGCGACAGCGACCTCTGGTCTTAGCCGGGATCTCCTAACCTATACGATTATAGCCTTCAGTCGTTTATCTCTATATTCTAGGTCATGTATTGGTTAAATAAATGAAAGAAATCCTGAATCCTTAGCAGAGGTTACCGATGTGTATTCACAGATCTGGTCAACACTTAGCAGATATACAGGTGTGTATTCACAGATCTGGCCAGGACTTACCAGAGGATACAGGCGTGTATTCACAGGACTTACCAGAGGATACAGGTGTGTATTCACAGATCTGACCAGTACTTACCAGAGGATACAGGTGTGTATTCACAGATCTGGTCATGACTTACCAGAGGATACAGGTGTGTATTCACAGATCTGGTCATGACTTACCAGAGGATACAGGTGTGTATTCACAGATATGGCCAGTACTTACCAGAGGATACAGGCTTGTATTCACAGATCTGGCCAGGACTTACTAGAGGATACAGGCGTGTATTCACAGATCTGGCCGGGACTTACCAGAGGATACAGGTGTGTATTTACAGATCTGACCAGGACTTACCGGAGGATACAGGCTTGTATTCACAGATCTGGCCAGGACTTACCAGAGGATACAGGTGTGTATTTACAGATCTGACCAGGACTTACCAGAGGATACAGGCGTGTATTCACAGATCTGACCAGGACTTACCGGAGGATACAGGCTTGTATTCACAGATCTGGCCAGGACTTACTAGAGGATACAGGCGTGTATTCACAGATCTGGCCGGGACTTACCAGAGGATACAGGTGTGTATTTACAGATCTGACCAGGACTTACCGGAGGATACAGGCTTGTATTCACAGATCTGGCCAGGACTTACCAGAGGATACAGGTGTGTATTCACAGATCTGACCAGTACTTACCAGAGGATACAGGTGTGTATTCACAGATCTGGCCAGGACTTACCAGAGGATACAGGTGTGTATTTACAGATCTGGCCAGGACTTACCAGAGGATACAGGTGTGTATTCACAGATCTGGCCAGAACTTACTAGAGGATACAGGCGTGTATTCACAGATCTGACCAGGACTTACCGGAGGATACAGGTGTGTATTCACAGATCTCGCCGGTGCCGGGACACAGGTCCCCCTCGCCGGCCTCCACAGCCTCCTCGCTCCTACCGACCATGGCTGTAGACGACAAGGAAAGACAAGAAATAGTGAGAGTTTGATACAATGCAGATTGCATGTTTTCCAAGGTGTTAATTGCGAACTCATTTAAAGACCCCGGGCACTATTATTGGCAAAGTTCATAATACATTATAAAAAAAGATTATAACAAAAAAAAAGTGGATCGCATGGTATTTGCAACGACACTTCAGTTGGCTGCGGAGGCGGGTTGACCTCTGACCTTTGATGTGGATCCGGAGCCAGGGGACGACGGCAAACCGGACAACGAGGGCACAGATGATGCCGCTCCCGAAGCTGAGGATGAAGGTGCCCCACAGTGGAATCTTGTCGAAGCCCAGGACTGCAAGACAACAGATCTAAGGCATCAGCGGGAGACTTAACATCAGATAAATTAAAACTATTGTCGCGCTTTACGTCAAGACATTAGGGCAAAGACACAGCCTGGGCGGTAAGCGTGCAAAATCCTACACAATTGTGATCAATAATTCTACATTACATAACGATGAAGCTGGTCTTGTTAACGTCTATTTGAAGACAGAGTAGACACAAAGACATATAAGACAACCCAGTACTACCACCATCAAGCTTTGAAAGTGAAGATAAAGTGAAGCAAAGTTCCGCAATAATATTTATCTTCATTCTTTGGCCCAATGTTTTTCGAGCTGTGGGGTAGTCACAGTGCTATACTGGCAGAGAAAGGCTTAGTCTTGGGTCCGTGGTAGAATACTGAGTGTTATTCTGACAGAGAGAGGCTTACTCTTGGGTCCGTATTAGAACACTGCGTGTTATTCTGACAGAGAGGCTTACTCTTGGTTCCGTGGTAGAACACTGCGTGTTATTCTGACAGAGAGAGGCTTACTCTTGGGTTCGGAGTAGAATACTGGGTGTTATTCTGACAGAGAGGCTTACTCTTGGGTCCGTGGTAGAACACTGAGTGTTATTCTGACAGAGAGAGGCTTACACTTGGGTCCGTGGTAGAACACTGAGTGTTATTCTGACAGAGAGGCTTACTCTTGGGTCCGTGGTAGAACACTGAGTGTTATTCTGACAGAGAGAGGCTTACACTTGGGTCCGTATTAGAACACTGCGTGTTATTCTGACAGAGAGGCTTACCCTTGGGTCCGTAGTAGAACACTGAGTGTTATTCTGACAGAGAGAGGCTTACTCTTGGGTTCGGAGTAGAATACTGGGTGTTATTCTGACAGAGGCTTACTCTTGGGTCCGTGGTAGAATACTGGCTGGTATTCTGACAGAGAGGCTTACTCTTGGGTCCGTGATAGAACACTGGGTGTTATTCTGACGGAGAGGCTTACTCTTGGGTCCGTGGTAGAATACTGGGTGTTATTCTGACAGAGAGAGGCTTACTCTTGGGTCCGTGGTAGAACACTGAGTATTATTCTGACAGAGAGGCTTACTTTTGGGTCCGTGGTAGGATACTGGGTGTTATTCTGACAGAAAGAGGCTTACTCTTGGGTCCGTGGTAGAATACTGGGTGTTATTCTGACAGAGAGAGGCTTACTCTTGGGTCCGTGGTAGAACACTGAGTGTTATTCTGACAGAGAGGCATACTCTTGGGTCCGTGGTAGAACACTTAGTGCTATTCTGACAGAGAGGCTTATTCTTGGGTCCGTGGTAGAACACTGAGTATTATTCTGACAGAGAGGCTTACTTTTGGGTCCGTGGTAGGATACTGGGTGTTATTCTGACAGAGAGAGGCTTACTCTTGGGTCCGTGGTAGAATACTGGGTGTTATTCTGACAGAGAGAGGCTTACTCTTGGGTCCGTGGTAGAACACTGAGTGTTATTCTGACAGAGAGGCATACTCTTGGGTCAGTGGTAGAACACTTAGTGCTATTCAGACCGAGAGGCTTATTCTTGGGTCCGTGGTAAAATACTGGCTGTTATTCTGACAGAGAGGCTTATTCTTGGGTCCGTGGTAGAATACTGGGTGTTATTCTGACAGAGAGGCTTATTCTTGGGTCCGTGGTAGAACACTGAGTGTTATTCAGACCGAGAGGCTTATTCTTGGGTCCGTGGTAGAACACTGAGTGTTATTCAGACCGAGAGGCTTATTCTTGGGTCCGTGGTAGAACACTGGGTGTTATTCAGACCGAGAGGCTTATTCTTGGGTCCGTGGTAGAACACTGAGTGTTATTCAGACCGAGAGGCTTATTCTTGGGTCCGTGGTAGAACACTGGGTGTTATTCAGACCGAGAGGCTTATTCTTGGGTCCGTGGTAGAACACTGAGTGTTATTCAGACCGAGAGGCTTATTCTTGGGTCCGTGGTAGAACACTGAGTGTTATTCAGACCGAGAGGCTTATTCTTGGGTCCGTGGTAGAACACTGAGTGTTATTCAGACCGAGAGGCTTATTCTTGGGTCCGTGGTAGAACACTGGGTGTTATTCAGACCGAGAGGCTTATTCTTGGGTCCGTGGTAGAACACTGAGTGTTATTCAGACCGAGAGGCTTATTCTTGGGTCCGTGGTAGAACACTGAGTGTTATTCAGACCGAGAGGCTTATTCTTGGGTCCGTGGTAGAACACTGGGTGTTATTCTGACAGAGAGGCTTACTCTTGGGTCCGTGGTAGAACACTGAGTGTTATTCAGACCGAGAGGCTTATTCTTGGGTCCGTGGTAGAACACTGGGTGTTATTCTGACAGAGAGGCTTATTCTTGGGTCCGTGGTAGAACACTGAGTGTTATTCAGACCGAGAGGCTTATTTTTGGGTCCGTGGTAGAACACTGAGTGTTATTCTGACAGAGAGGCTTATTCTTGGGTCCGTGGTAGAACACTGAGTGTTATTCAGACCGAGAGGCTTACTTTTGGGTCCGTGGTAGAATACTGGGTGTTATTCTGACAGAGAGGCTTACTCTTGGGTCCGTGGTAGAACACTGAGTGTTATTCAGACCGAGAGGCTTATTCTTGGGTCCGTGGTAGAACACTGAGTGTTATTCAGACCGAGAGGCTTATTCTTGGGTCCGTGGTAGAACACTGAGTATTATTCTGACAGAGAGGCTTATTCTTGGGTCCGTGGTAGAACACTGGGTGTTATTCTGACAGAGAGGCTTATTCTTGGGTCCGTGGTAGAACACTGAGTGTTATTCAGACCGAGAGGCTTATTCTTGGGTCCGTGGTAGAACACTGAGTGTTATTCAGACCGAGAGGCTTATTCTTGGGTCCGTGGTAGAACACTGAGTATTATTCTGACAGAGAGGCTTATTCTTGGGTCCGTGGTAGAACACTGAGTATTATTCTGACAGAGAGGCTTATTCTTGGGTCCGTGGTAGAACACTGAGTGTTATTCAGACCGAGAGGCTTACTTTTGGGTCCGTGGTAGAATACTGGGTGTTATTCTGACAGAGAGGCTTACTCTTGGGTCCGTGGTAGAACACTGAGTGTTATTCAGACCGAGAGGCTTATTCTTGGGTCCGTGGTAGAACACTGAGTGTTATTCAGACCGAGAGGCTTATTCTTGGGTCCGTGGTAGAACACTGAGTGTTATTCAGACCGAGAGGCTTATTCTTGGGTCCGTGGTAGAACACTGGGTGTTATTCTGACAGAGAGGCTTATTCTTGGGTCCGTGGTAGAACACTGAGTGTTATTCAGACCGAGAGGCTTATTCTTGGGTCCGTGGTAGAACACTGAGTGTTATTCAGACCGAGAGGCTTATTCTTGGGTCCGTGGTAGAACACTGAGTGTTATTCAGACCGAGAGGCCTATTCTTGGGTCCGTGGTAGAACACTGGGTGTTATTCTGACAGAGAGGCTTATTCTTGGGTCCGTGGTAGAACACTGAGTGTTATTCAGACCGAGAGGCTTATTCTTGGGTCCGTGGTAGAACACTGAGTGTTATTCAGACCGAGAGGCTTATTCTTGGGTCCGTGGTAGAATACTGGGTGTTATTCTGACAGAGAGGCTTATTCTTGGGTTCGTGGTAGAACACTGAGTATTATTCTGACAGAGAGGATTACTCTTGGGTCCGTGGTAGAATACTGGGTGTTATTCTGACACAGAGAGGCTTACTTTTGGGTCCGTGGTAGAATACTGGGTGTTATTCTGACACAGAGAGGCTTACTTTTGGGTCCGTGGTAGAATACTGGGTGTTATTCTGACACAGAGAGGCTTACTCTTGGGTCCGTGGTAGAACACTGAGTGTTATTCTGACACAGAGAGGCTTACTTTTGGGTCCGTGGTAGAATACTGGGTGTTATTCTGACACAGAGAGGCTTACTTTTGGGTCTGTGGTAGAATACTGAGTGTTATTCTGACACAGAGAGGCTTACTATTGGGTCCGTGGTAGAATACTGGGTGTTATTCTGACAGAGAGGCTTACTCTTGGGTCCGTGGTAGAACACTGGGTGTTATTCTGACAGAGAGGCTTACTCTTGGGTCCGTGGTAGAACACTGAGTGTTATTCTGACACAGAGAGGCTTACGTTTGGGTCCGTGGTAGAATACTGGGTGTTATTCTGACAGAGAGGCTTACTTTTGGGTCCGTGGTAGAACACTGGGTGTTATTCTGACAGAGAGGCTTACTCTTGGGTCCGTGGTAGAATACTGGGTGTTATTCTGACACAGAGAGGCTTACTTTTGGGTCCGTGGTAGAATACTGGGTGTTATTCTGACACAGAGAGGCTTACTTTTGGGTATGTGGTAGAATACTGAGTGTTATTCTGACACAGAGAGGCTTACTATTGGGTCCGTGGTAGAATACTGGGTGTTATTCTGACACAGAGAGGCTTACTTTTGGGTCCGTGGTAGAATACTGGGTGTTATTCTGACACAGAGAGGCTTACTTTTGGGTCTGTGGTAGAATACTGAGTGTTATTCTGACACAGAGAGGCTTACTATTGGGTCCGTGGTAGAATACTGGGTGTTATTCTGACAGAGAGGCTTACTTTTGGGTCCGTGGTAGAACACTGGGTGTTATTCTGACAGAGAGGCTTACTCTTGGGTCCGTGGTAGAATACTGGGTGTTATTCTGACACAGAGAGGCTTACTTTTGGGTCCGTGGTAGAATACTGGGTGTTATTCTGACACAGAGAGGCTTACTCTTGGGTCCGTGGTAGAGCACTGAGTGTTATTCTGACAGAGAGAGGCTTACTCTTGGGTCCGTGGTAGAACACTGAGTGTTATTCTGACACAGAGAGGCTTACTTTTGGGTCCGTGGTAGAATACTGGGTGTTATTCTGACACAGAGAGGCTTACTATTGGGTCCGTGGTAGAGCACTGAGTGTTATTCTGACAGAAAGAGGCTTACTCTTGGGTCCGTGGTAGAACACTGAGTGTTATTCTGACAGAGAGGCTTACTCTTGGGTCCGTGGTAGAGCACTGAATGTTATTCTGACAGAGAGAAGTTTATTCTTGGGTCCGTGGTAGAATACTGAGTGTTATTCTGACAGAGAGGCTTACTGTTGGGTCCGTGGTAGAACACTGAGTGTTATTCTGACAGAGAGAGGCTTATTCTTGGGTCCGTGGTAGAACACTGAGTGTTATTCAGACCGAGAGGCTTATTCTTGGGTCCGTGGTAGAACACTGAGTGTTATTCAGACCGAGAGGCTTATTCTTGGGTCCGTGGTAGAATACTGGGTGTTATTCTGACAGAGAGGCTTATTCTTGGGTCCGTGGTAGAACACTGAGTATTATTCTGACAGAGAGGATTACTCTTGGGTCCGTGGTAGAATACTGGGTGTTATTCTGACACAGAGAGGCTTACTTTTGGGTCCGTGGTAGAATACTGGGTGTTATTCTGACACAGAGAGGCTTACTTTTGGGTCCGTGGTAGAATACTGGGTGTTATTCTGACACAGAGAGGCTTACTCTTGGGTCCGTGGTAGAACACTGAGTGTTATTCTGACACAGAGAGGCTTACTTTTGGGTCCGTGGTAGAATACTGGGTGTTATTCTGACACAGAGAGGCTTACTTTTGGGTCTGTGGTAGAATACTGAGTGTTATTCTGACACAGAGAGGCTTACTATTGGGTCCGTGGTAGAATACTGGGTGTTATTCTGACAGAGAGGCTTACTCTTGGGTCCGTGGTAGAACACTGGGTGTTATTCTGACAGAGAGGCTTACTCTTGGGTCCGTGGTAGAACACTGAGTGTTATTCTGACACAGAGAGGCTTACGTTTGGGTCCGTGGTAGAATACTGGGTGTTATTCTGACAGAGAGGCTTACTTTTGGGTCCGTGGTAGAACACTGGGTGTTATTCTGACAGAGAGGCTTACTCTTGGGTCCGTGGTAGAATACTGGGTGTTATTCTGACACAGAGAGGCTTACTTTTGGGTCCGTGGTAGAATACTGGGTGTTATTCTGACACAGAGAGGCTTACTTTTGGGTATGTGGTAGAATACTGAGTGTTATTCTGACACAGAGAGGCTTACTATTGGGTCCGTGGTAGAATACTGGGTGTTATTCTGACACAGAGAGGCTTACTTTTGGGTCCGTGGTAGAATACTGGGTGTTATTCTGACACAGAGAGGCTTACTTTTGGGTCTGTGGTAGAATACTGAGTGTTATTCTGACACAGAGAGGCTTACTATTGGGTCCGTGGTAGAATACTGGGTGTTATTCTGACAGAGAGGCTTACTTTTGGGTCCGTGGTAGAACACTGGGTGTTATTCTGACAGAGAGGCTTACTCTTGGGTCCGTGGTAGAATACTGGGTGTTATTCTGACACAGAGAGGCTTACTTTTGGGTCCGTGGTAGAATACTGGGTGTTATTCTGACACAGAGAGGCTTACTCTTGGGTCCGTGGTAGAGCACTGAGTGTTATTCTGACAGAGAGAGGCTTACTCTTGGGTCCGTGGTAGAACACTGAGTGTTATTCTGACACAGAGAGGCTTACTTTTGGGTCCGTGGTAGAATACTGGGTGTTATTCTGACACAGAGAGGCTTACTATTGGGTCCGTGGTAGAGCACTGAGTGTTATTCTGACAGAAAGAGGCTTACTCTTGGGTCCGTGGTAGAACACTGAGTGTTATTCTGACAGAGAGGCTTACTCTTGGGTCCGTGGTAGAGCACTGAATGTTATTCTGACAGAGAGAAGTTTATTCTTGGGTCCGTGGTAGAATACTGAGTGTTATTCTGACAGAGAGGCTTACTGTTGGGTCCGTGGTAGAACACTGAGTGTTATTCTGACAGAGAGAGGCTTATTCTTGGGTCCGTGGTAGAATACTGGGTGTTATTCTGACAGAGAGGCTTACTTTTGGGTCCGTGGTAGAACACGGTGTTATTCTGACAGAGGCTTACTCTTGGGTCCGTGGTAGAAGACTGGGTGGTATTCTGACAGAGAGGCTTACTCTTGGGTCCGTGGTAGAACACTGAGTGTTATTCTGACAGAGAGGCTTCCTTTTGGGTCCGTGGTAAAATACTGGGTGTTTTCTGACACAGAGAGGCTTACTTTTGGGTCCGTGGTAGAATACTGGGTGTTATTCTGACACAGAGAGGCTTACTTTTGGGTCCGTGGTAGAGCACTGAGTGTCATTCTGACAGAGAGACTTACTCTTGGGTCCGTGGTAGAGCACTGAGTGTTATTCTGACAGAGAGGCTTCCTCTTGGGTCCGTGGTACAACACTGAGTGTTATTCTGACAGAGAGGCTTACTCTTGGGTCCGTGGTAGAGCACTGAATGTTATTCTGACAGAGAGAGGCTTATTCTTGGGTCCGTGGTAGAATACTGGGTGTTATTCTGACAGAGAGGCTTACTTTTGGATCCGTGGTAGAACACTGGGTGTTATTCTGACAGAGAGGCTTACTCTTGGGTCCGTGGTAGAATACTGGGTGTTATTCTGACAGAGAGGCTTACTTATAGGTCCGTGGTAGAACACTGGGTGTTATTCTGACAGAGAGGCTTACTCTTGGGTCCGTGGTAGAACACTGGGTGTTATTCTGACAGAGAGGCTTACTCTTGGGTCCGTGGTAGAACACTGAGTGTTATTCTGACACAGAGAGGCTTACTTTTGGGTCCGTGGTAGAATACTGAGTGTTATTCTGACAGAGAGGCTTACTATTAGGTCCGTGGTAGAGCACTGAATGTTATTCTGACAGAGAGAGGCTTATTCTTGGGTCCGTGGTAGAATACTAGGTGTTATTCTGACAGAGAGGCTTACTCTTGGGTCCGTGGTAGAACACTGGGTGTTATTCTGACAGAGAGGCTTACTCTTGGGTCCGTGGTAGAATACTGGGTGTTATTCTGAGAGAGAGGCTTACTTTTGGGTCCGTGGTAGAACACTGAGTGTTATTCAGACCGAGAGGCTTATTCTTGGGTCCGTGGTAGAACACTGAGTGTTATTCAGACCGAGAGGCTTATTCTTGGGTCCGTGGTAGAACACTGAGTGTTATTCAGACCGAGAGGCTTATTCTTGGGTCCGTGGTAGAACACTGGGTGTTATTCTGACAGAGAGGCTTATTCTTGGGTCCGTGGTAGAACACTGAGTGTTATTCAGACCGAGAGGCTTATTCTTGGGTCCGTGGTAGAACACTGAGTGTTATTCAGACCGAGAGGCTTATTCTTGGGTCCGTGGTAGAACACTGAGTGTTATTCAGACCGAGAGGCCTATTCTTGGGTCCGTGGTAGAACACTGGGTGTTATTCTGACAGAGAGGCTTATTCTTGGGTCCGTGGTAGAACACTGAGTGTTATTCAGACCGAGAGGCTTATTCTTGGGTCCGTGGTAGAACACTGAGTGTTATTCAGACCGAGAGGCTTATTCTTGGGTCCGTGGTAGAATACTGGGTGTTATTCTGACAGAGAGGCTTATTCTTGGGTCCGTGGTAGAACACTGAGTATTATTCTGACAGAGAGGATTACTCTTGGGTCCGTGGTAGAATACTGGGTGTTATTCTGACACAGAGAGGCTTACTTTTGGGTCCGTGGTAGAATACTGGGTGTTATTCTGACACAGAGAGGCTTACTTTTGGGTCCGTGGTAGAATACTGGGTGTTATTCTGACACAGAGAGGCTTACTCTTGGGTCCGTGGTAGAACACTGAGTGTTATTCTGACACAGAGAGGCTTACTTTTGGGTCCGTGGTAGAATACTGGGTGTTATTCTGACACAGAGAGGCTTACTTTTGGGTCTGTGGTAGAATACTGAGTGTTATTCTGACACAGAGAGGCTTACTATTGGGTCCGTGGTAGAATACTGGGTGTTATTCTGACAGAGAGGCTTACTCTTGGGTCCGTGGTAGAACACTGGGTGTTATTCTGACAGAGAGGCTTACTCTTGGGTCCGTGGTAGAACACTGAGTGTTATTCTGACACAGAGAGGCTTACGTTTGGGTCCGTGGTAGAATACTGGGTGTTATTCTGACAGAGAGGCTTACTTTTGGGTCCGTGGTAGAACACTGGGTGTTATTCTGACAGAGAGGCTTACTCTTGGGTCCGTGGTAGAATACTGGGTGTTATTCTGACACAGAGAGGCTTACTTTTGGGTCCGTGGTAGAATACTGGGTGTTATTCTGACACAGAGAGGCTTACTTTTGGGTCTGTGGTAGAATACTGAGTGTTATTCTGACACAGAGAGGCTTACTATTGGGTCCGTGGTAGAATACTGGGTGTTATTCTGACACAGAGAGGCTTACTTTTGGGTCCGTGGTAGAATACTGGGTGTTATTGTGACACAGAGAGGCTTACTTTTGGGTCTGTGGTAGAATACTGAGTGTTATTCTGACACAGAGAGGCTTACTATTGGGTCCGTGGTAGAATACTGGGTGTTATTCTGACAGAGAGGCTTACTTTTGGGTCCGTGGTAGAACACTGGGTGTTATTCTGACAGAGAGGCTTACTCTTGGGTCCGTGGTAGAATACTGGGTGTTATTCTGACACAGAGAGGCTTACTTTTGGGTCCGTGGTAGAATACTGGGTGTTATTCTGACACAGAGAGGCTTACTCTTGGGTCCGTGGTAGAGCACTGAGTGTTATTCTGACAGAGAGAGGCTTACTCTTGGGTCCGTGGTAGAACACTGAGTGTTATTCTGACACAGAGAGGCTTACTTTTGGGTCCGTGGTAGAATACTGGGTGTTATTCTGACACAGAGAGGCTTACTATTGGGTCCGTGGTAGAGCACTGAGTGTTATTCTGACAGAGAGAGGCTTACTCTTGGGTCCGTGGTAGAACACTGAGTGTTATTCTGACAGAGAGGCTTACTCTTGGGTCCGTGGTAGAGCACTGAATGTTATTCTGACAGAGAGAAGTTTATTCTTGGGTCCGTGGTAGAATACTGAGTGTTATTCTGACAGAGAGGCTTACTGTTGGGTCCGTGGTAGAACACTGAGTGTTATTCTGACAGAGAGAGGCTTATTCTTGGGTCCGTGGTAGAATACTGGGTGTTATTCTGACAGAGAGGCTTACTTTTGGGTCCGTGGTAGAACACGGTGTTATTCTGACAGAGGCTTACTCTTGGGTCCGTGGTAGAAGACTGGGTGGTATTCTGACAGAGAGGCTTACTCTTGGGTCCGTGGTAGAACACTGAGTGTTATTCTGACAGAGAGGCTTCCTTTTGGGTCCGTGGTAAAATACTGGGTGTTTTCTGACACAGAGAGGCTTACTTTTGGGTCCGTGGTAGAATACTGGGTGTTATTCTGACACAGAGAGGCTTACTTTTGGGTCCGTGGTAGAGCACTGAGTGTCATTCTGACAGAGAGACTTACTCTTGGGTCCGTGGTAGAGCACTGAGTGTTATTCTGACAGAGAGGCTTACTCTTGGGTCCGTGGTACAACACTGAGTGTTATTCTGACAGAGAGGCTTACTCTTGGGTCCGTGGTAGAGCACTGAATGTTATTCTGACAGAGAGAGGCTTATTCTTGGGTCCGTGGTAGAATACTGGGTGTTATTCTGACAGAGAGGCTTACTTTTGGATCCGTGGTAGAACACTGGGTGTTATTCTGACAGAGAGGCTTACTCTTGGGTCCGTGGTAGAATACTGGGTGTTATTCTGACAGAGAGGCTTACTTATAGGTCCGTGGTAGAACACTGGGTGTTATTCTGACAGAGAGGCTTACTCTTGGGTCCGTGGTAGAACACTGGGTGTTATTCTGACAGAGAGGCTTACTCTTGGGTCCGTGGTAGAACACTGAGTGTTATTCTGACACAGAGAGGCTTACTTTTGGGTCCGTGGTAGAATACTGAGTGTTATTCTGACAGAGAGGCTTACTATTAGGTCCGTGGTAGAGCACTGAATGTTATTCTGACAGAGAGAGGCTTATTCTTGGGTCCGTGGTAGAATACTAGGTGTTATTCTGACAGAGAGGCTTACTCTTGGGTCCGTGGTAGAACACTGGGTGTTATTCTGACAGAGAGGCTTACTCTTGGGTCCGTGGTAGAATACTGGGTGTTATTCTGAGAGAGAGGCTTACTTTTGGGTCCGTGGTAGAACACTGGGTGTTATTCTGACAGAGAGGCTTACTCTTGGGTCCGCGGTAGGACACTGGGTGTTATTCTGACAGAGAGGCTTACTCTTGGGTCCGTGGTAGAATACTGAGTGTTATTCTGACACAGAGAGGCTTACGTTTGGGTCCGTGGTAGAATACTGGGTGTTATTCTGACAGAGAGAGGCTTACTCTTGGGTCCGGGGTAGAGCACTGAGTGTTATTCTGACAGAGAGGCTTACTCTTGGGTCCGTGGTAGAGCACTGAGTGTTATTCTGACACAGAGAGGCTTACTCTTGGGTCCGTGGTAGAACACTGAGTGTGATTCTGACAGAGAGGCTTACTCTTGGGTCCGTGGTAGAGCACTGAATGTTATTCTGACAGAGAGAAGTTTATTCTTGGGTCCGTGGTAGAATACTGAGTGTTATTCTGACAGAGAGGCTTACTGTTGGGTCCGTGGTAGAACACTGAGTGTTATTCTGACACAGAGAGGCTTATTCTTGGGTCCGTGGTAGAACACTGAGTGTTATTCTGACAGAGAGGCTTACTTTTGGGTCCGTGGTAGAATACTGGGTGTTTTCTGACACAGAGGCTTACTTTTGGGTCCGTGGTAGAATACTGGGTGTTTTCTGACACAGAGAGGCTTACTTTTGGGTCCGTGGTAGAATACTGGGTGTTATTCTGACACAGAGAGGCTTACTTTTGGGTCCGTGGTAGAGCACTGAGTGTCATTCTGACAGAGAGACTTACTCTTGGGTCCGTGGTAGAGCACTGAGTGTTATTCTGACAGAGAGGCTTACTCTTGGGTCCGTGGTACAACACTGAGTGTTATTCTGACAGAGAGGCTTACTCTTGGGTCCGTGGTAGAGCACTGAATGTTATTCTGACAGAGAGGCTTACTTTTGGGTCCGTGGTAGAATACTGGGTGTTATTCTGACACAGAGAGGCTTACTATTGGGTCCGTGGTAGAGCACTGAGTGTTATTCTGACAGAGAGAGGCTTACTCTTGGGTCCGTGGTAGAACACTGAGTGTTATTCTGACAGAGAGGCTTACTCTTGGGTCCGTGGTAGAGCACTGAATGTTATTCTGACAGAGAGAAGTTTATTCTTGGGTCCGTGGTAGAATACTGAGTGTTATTCTGACAGAGAGGCTTACTGTTGGGTCCGTGGTAGAACACTGAGTGTTATTCTGACAGAGAGAGGCTTATTCTTGGGTCCGTGGTAGAATACTGGGTGTTATTCTGACAGAGAGGCTTACTTTTGGGTCCGTGGTAGAACACGGTGTTATTCTGACAGAGGCTTACTCTTGGGTCCGTGGTAGAAGACTGGGTGGTATTCTGACAGAGAGGCTTACTCTTGGGTCCGTGGTAGAACACTGAGTGTTATTCTGACAGAGAGGCTTCCTTTTGGGTCCGTGGTAAAATACTGGGTGTTTTCTGACACAGAGAGGCTTACTTTTGGGTCCGTGGTAGAATACTGGGTGTTATTCTGACACAGAGAGGCTTACTTTTGGGTCCGTGGTAGAATACTGGGTGTTATTCTGACAGAGAGGCTTACTTATAGGTCCGTGGTAGAACACTGGGTGTTATTCTGACAGAGAGGCTTACTCTTGGGTCCGTGGTAGAACACTGGGTGTTATTCTGACAGAGAGGCTTACTCTTGGGTCCGTGGTAGAACACTGAGTGTTATTCTGACAGAGAGGCTTACTCTTGGGTCCGTGGTACAACACTGAGTGTTATTCTGACAGAGAGGCTTACTCTTGGGTCCGTGGTAGAGCACTGAATGTTATTCTGACAGAGAGGCTTACTTTTGGGTCCGTGGTAGAATACTGGGTGTTATTCTGACACAGAGAGGCTTACTATTGGGTCCGTGGTAGAGCACTGAGTGTTATTCTGACAGAGAGAGGCTTACTCTTGGGTCCGTGGTAGAACACTGAGTGTTATTCTGACAGAGAGGCTTACTCTTGGGTCCGTGGTAGAGCACTGAATGTTATTCTGACAGAGAGAAGTTTATTCTTGGGTCCGTGGTAGAATACTGAGTGTTATTCTGACAGAGAGGCTTACTGTTGGGTCCGTGGTAGAACACTGAGTGTTATTCTGACAGAGAGAGGCTTATTCTTGGGTCCGTGGTAGAATACTGGGTGTTATTCTGACAGAGAGGCTTACTTTTGGGTCCGTGGTAGAACACGGTGTTATTCTGACAGAGGCTTACTCTTGGGTCCGTGGTAGAATACTGGGTGTTATTCTGAGAGAGAGGCTTACTTTTGGGTCCGTGGTAGAACACTGGGTGTTATTCTGACAGAGAGGCTTACTCTTGGGTCCGCGGTAGGACACTGGGTGTTATTCTGACAGAGAGGCTTACTCTTGGGTCCGTGGTAGAATACTGAGTGTTATTCTGACACAGAGAGGCTTACGTTTGGGTCCGTGGTAGAATACTGGGTGTTATTCTGACAGAGAGAGGCTTACTCTTGGGTCCGGGGTAGAGCACTGAGTGTTATTCTGACAGAGAGGCTTACTCTTGGGTCCGTGGTAGAGCACTGAGTGTTATTCTGACACAGAGAGGCTTACTCTTGGGTCCGTGGTAGAACACTGAGTGTGATTCTGACAGAGAGGCTTACTCTTGGGTCCGTGGTAGAGCACTGAATGTTATTCTGACAGAGAGAAGTTTATTCTTGGGTCCGTGGTAGAATACTGAGTGTTATTCTGACAGAGAGGCTTACTCTTGGGTCCGTGGTAGAACACTGAGTGTTATTCTGACAGAGAGAGGCTTATTCTTGGGTCCGTGGTAGAACACTGAGTGTTATTCTGACAGAGAGGCTTACTTTTGGGTCCGTGGTAGAATACTGGGTGTTTTCTGACACAGAGGCTTACTTTTGGGTCCGTGGTAGAATACTGGGTGTTATTCTGACACAGAGAGGCTTACTTTTGGGTCTGTGGTAGAATACTAAGTGTTATTCTGACAGAGAGGCTTACTCTTGCGTCCGTGGTAGAGCACTTAATGTTATTCTGACAGAGAGAAGCTTATTCTTGGGTCCGTGGTAGAATACTGGCTGTTATTCTGACAGAGAGGCTTACTTTTGGGTCCGTGGTAGAATACTGGGTGTTATTCTGGCAGAGAGAGGCTTATTCTTGGATCCGTGGTAGAATACTGGGTGTTATTCTGGCAGAGAGAGGCTTATTCTTGGGTCCGTGGTAGAATACTGGGTGTTATTTTGGCAGAGAGAGGCTTACTCTTGGGTCCGTGGTAGAATACTGAGAAGAGGTTGATGACGACAGTTACGGCGTAAAATACGGGCAGGAACTTGAGGCCGGCTTCTAGAGGCTGCATCTGTAACCACCACGTCAGAGTGAGAGGCCAGCCCAGCAAGACCAAGCAACATCAGCCAGCTCAGTCAGGAAGATTAACCAAGATCAGTCCAAGATCAGTCAGGTAAACCGGGATCAGTCAGGTAAACCAAGATTAGTCAGACAAACCAAGAGTCAGACTAAAACCAAGATCAGTCAGATAAACAAAGATCAGTCCAAGATCAGTCAGATTAACCAAGATCAGTCAGATAAACCAAAATCAGTCTAAGATCAGTCATACAAATCAAGAGTCAGATTAATTAACACCAGTCAGATAAAACCAAGATCAGTCACATCAACCAAGATCAGTCAGATAAACCAAGATCAGTCACATCAACCAAGATCAGTCAGATCAACCAAGATCAGTTAGATGAACCAAGATCAGTCAGATGAACCAAGATCAGTCAGATGAACCAAGATCAGTCACATCAACCAAGATCAGTTAGATGAACCAAGATCAGTCAGATGAACCAAGATCAGTCAGATGAACCAAGATCAGTTAGATGAACCAAGATCAGTCAGATGAACCAAGATCAGTCAGATGAACCAAGATCAGTCACATCAACCAAGATCAGTTAGATGAACCAAGATCAGTCAGATGAACCAAGATCAGTCCAAGATCAGTCAGATCAACCAAGATCAGTCAGACAAACCAAGAGTAAGATAAACAAAGATCGGTGAGATAAAACCAAGATCAGTCAGATAAACCAAGCCTAGGAAAATAAAGCCAGATCCGCAACATAAAGGACGATCAGTGAGCATAGTATTAATAATAATGATGAGATTAAAACATTTTACGCCTATATTGTTAAATGCCAACTTAAGTGTCAGTGTTCAGTGCATAGCAACCACCGTGCAATATATTACCACGCGTCTCTAAGATACTAATTTATGGCAATAATTTCCTTTTCCTTTCACCAAATGTTCAAGTCATCGACCAAATAACCTGTTTTCTCAGGTACTACGCGTACTGCGTAGTACGCAGTACTATGTCATATGGGTCTGCCCTGTTATGTAGTACACAATACTAGGAATATGTGTCTGCCCTGTGACGTAGTACACAATACTAGGAATATGTGTCTGCCCTGTGACGTAGTACACAATACTAGGAATATGTGTATGCCCAGTGACGTAGTACACAATACTAGGAATATGTCTGCCCTGTGACGTAGTACACAATACTAGCAATATGTGTCTGTCCTGTGATGTAGTACACAATACTGGGAATATGTGTCTGCCCTGTGACGTAGTACACAATACTAGGAATAAGTCTGCCCTGTGACGTAGTACACAATACTAGGAATATGTGTCTGCCCTGTAACGTAGTACACAATACTAGGAATAAGTCTGCCCTGTGACGTAGTACACAATACTAGGAATATGTTTCGGCCCTGTGACGTAGTACACAATACTAGGAATATGTCTGCCCTGTGACGTAGTACACAATACTAGGAATATGTGTCTGCCCTGTGACGTAGTACACAATACTAGGAATATGTCTGCCCTGTGATGTAGTACACAATACTAGGAATGTTTCTGCCCTGTGACGTAGTACACAATACTAGGAATATGTCTGCCCTGTGATGTAGTACACAATACTAGGAATATGTGTCTGCCCTGTGACGTAGTACACAATACTAGGAATATGTCTGCCCTGTGATGTAGTACACAATACTAGGAATATGTTTCTGCCCTGTGATGTAGTACACAATACTAGGAATGTCTGCCCTGTGATGTAGTACACAATACTAGGAATATGTGTCTGCCCTGTGACGTAGTACACAATACTAGGAATATGTCTGCCCTGTGATGTAGTACACAATACTAGGAATATGTGTCTGCCCTGTGATGTAGTACACAATACTAGGAATATGTCTGCCCTGTGACGTAGTACACAATACTAGGAATATGTCTGCCCTGTGATGTAGTACACAATACTAGGAATATGTGTCTGCCCTGTGACGTAGTACACAATACTAGGAATATGTCTGCCCTGTGATGTAGTACACAATACTAGGAATATGTGTCTGCCCTGTGATGTAGTACACAATACTAGGAATATGTGTCTGCCCTGTGACGTAGTACACAATACTAGGAATATGTCTGCCCTGTGATGTAGTACACAATACTAGGAATATGTGTCTGCCCTGTGATGTAGTACACAATACTAGGAATATGTCTGCCCTGTGACGTAGTACACAATACTAGGAATATGTCTGCCCTGTGATGTAGTACACAATACTAGGAATATGTGTCTGCCCTGTGACGTAGTACACAATACTAGGAATATGTCTGCCCTGTGACGTAGTACACAATACTAGGAATATGTGTCTGCCCTGTGACGTAGTACACAATACTAGGAATATGTCTGCCCTGTGATGTAGTACACAATACTAGGAATATGTTTCTGCCCTGTGACGTAGTACACAATACTAGGAATATGTCTGCCCTGTGATGTAGTACACAATACTAGGAATATGTGTCTGCCCTGTGACGTAGTACACAATACTAGGAATATGTCTGCCCTGTGATGTAGTACACAATACTAGGAATATGTTTCTGCCCTGTGATGTAGTACACAATACTAGGAATGTCTGCCCTGTGATGTAGTACACAATACTAGGAATATGTGTCTGCCCTGTGACGTAGTACACAATACTAGGAATATGTCTGCCCTGTGATGTACTACACAATACTAGGAATATGTGTCTGCCCTGTGATGTAGTACACAATACTAGGAATATGTCTGCCCTGTGACGTAGTACACAATACTAGGAATATGTCTGCCCTGTGATGTAGTACACAATACTAGGAATATGTGTCTGCCCTGTGACGTAGTACACAATACTAGGAATATGTCTGCCCTGTGATGTAGTACACAATACTAGGAATATGTGTCTGCCCTGTGATGTAGTACACAATACTAGGAATATGTGTCTGCCCTGTGATGTAGTACACAATACTAGGAATATGTGTCTGCCCTGTGACGTAGTGCACAATACTAGGAATATGTGTCTGCCCTGTGATGTAGTACACAATACTAGGAATATGTGTCTGCCCTGTGACGTAGTGCACAATACTAGGAATATGTGTCTGCCCTGTGATGTAGTACACAATACTAGGAATATGTGTCTGCCCTGTGATGTAGTACACAATACTAGGAATATGTGTCTGCCCTGTGACGTAGTGCACAATACTAGGAATATGTGTCTGCCCTGTGATGTAGTACACAATACTAGGAATATGTGTCTGCCCTGTGACGTAGTGCACAATACTAGGAATATGTCTGCCCTGTGATGTAGTACACAATACTAGGAATATGTCTGCCCTGTGAAGTAGTACACAATACTAGGAATATGTCTGCCCTGTGACGTAGTACACAATACTAGGAATATGTCTGCCCTGTGATGTAGTACACAATACTAGGAATATGTCTGCCCTGTGACGTAGTACACAATACTAGGAATATGTCTGCCCTGTGATGTAGTACACAATACTAGGAATATGTCTGCCCTGTGACGTAGTACACAATACTAGGAATATGTCTGCCCTGTGATGTAGTACACAATACTAGGAATATGTGTCTGCCCTGTGACGTAGTACACAATACTAGGAATATGTCTGCCCTGTGATGTAGTACACAATACTAGGAATATGTGTCTGCCCTGTGACGTAGTACACAATACTAGGAATATGTGTCTGCCCTGTGACGTAGTACACAATACTAGGAATATGTCTGCCCTGTGATGTAGTACACAATACTAGGAATATGTGTCTGCCCTGTGACGTAGTACACAATACTAGGAATATGTCTGCCCTGTGATGTAGTACACAATACTAGGAATATGTGTCTGCCCTGTGACGTAGTACACAATACTAGGAATATGTGTCTGCCCTGTGACGTAGTACACAATACTAGGAATATGTGTCTGCCCTGTGACGTAGTACACAATACTAGGAATATGTCTGCCCTGTGAAGTAGTACACAATACTAGGAATATGTCTGCCCTGTGAAGTAGTACACAATACTAGGAATATGTCTGCCCTGTGAAGTAGTACACAATACTAGGAATATGTCTGCCCTGTGATGTAGTACACAATACTAGGAATATGTCTGCCCTGTGACGTAGTACACAATACTAGGAATATGTCTGCTCTGTGATGTAGTACACAATACTAGGAATATGTCTGCCCTGTGATGTAGTACACAATACTAGGAATATGTCTGCCCTGTGACGTAGTACACAATACTAGGAATATGTCTGCCCTGTGACGTAGTACACAATACTAGGAATATGTGTCTGCCCTGTGACGTAGTACACAATACTAGGAATATGTCTGCCCTGTGAAGTAGTACACAATACTAGGAATATGTCTGCCCTGTGATGTAGTACACAATACTAGGAATATGTTTCTGCCCTGTGATGTAGTACACAATACTAGGAATATGTCTGCCCTGTGACGTAGTACACAATACTAGGAATATGTCTGCCCTGTGACGTAGTACACAATACTAGGAATATGTCTGCCCTGTGATGTAGTACACAATACTAGGAATATGTCTGCCCTGTGACGTAGTACACAATACTAGGAATATGTCTGCCCTGTGATGTAGTACACAATACTAGGAATATGTCTCTGCCCTGTGACGTAGTACACAATACTAGGAATATGTGTCTGCCCTGTGATGTAGTACACAATACTAGGAATATGTGTCTGCCCTGTGACGTAGTAACGCATCACGCCATCATGTGACAAAGTACAACCTTCCCCCACCCCTCCA